>JARACY010002087.1:0-47339 GCA_029255725.1 Scrobipalpa atriplicella
TCATTAGTTCAAATCTTGCACGGAGTTTCAATAGGGAATTTATTTAATAACATTTATCTAAAAAAAAAAATGCGATTTCTATAGATTTCAGATACATTTTCTTTTGTTTCCTTTTGAATGGAATCTGTCGCAGCTACTATCCGCAATTTTGTCTGTATTATTTTTGAATATTTATTAGCACTGTGGGTGCAAAATTTAACATACACATTATAACAAAACCTTAACACTCATGGCAGTTAAGAGTTCTCGTAAGGAGTTAAGAGCTTGTTGAAGTTTTACGACATGACTCATCTCGTCGTATCTTGAATTACTTTGAATTTGTCATGTCATGTTCATTCTAATGTGAAAGTGCCTTATCTTTATGTAACAGGTTTGCATTCCAGCTTCTCTTTATGTTTGTAGGATTGAGAAGAATAAGCTATAAACTTCTTTTCCATGCATAGAAAGAGATGGCTAGTAGACTAGTAAAGACTCAGCCACTGTTTGATACAAAGAATTTCATTTCAAATTTCTATTATAAAAGGTGGTCAAAAAATTATGACATCAGATTTCGTCATGTTGATCGGTTACCGACAATTCACTTATAATATAGCATAGTGTTCACAAAAAGATAATCTTCCAAGCAGTGTTGCTTACCATCTCGTAGTTTTAGTTTTGTTTATAAAGGAGGTGACAGTATTGTTAAGTATTGTGATGATCTGTAAGTAGGAGTTGTTTCATATCAGGCTGTCAAATAGTCGGTACCTACTAGGTACCTACATACAATCGACCTCTGACCTTCAAGTCAAATACGAACGTGATAAACGCTGTTTGTCTGAAGCTCTCATGCATAAAGTTCAATGGATCATACACACGGCTCATACATACACGCATAATAGTTATATAGTCGTCGTATAGTGTCGGTCAAGAGCGTCTGTTCGACATCGGTCAACAGCGGTTATGTGGGTAACATTTACCTATCATCATTGCGGACTAGGAACGTAAATAAAACAGTTGTAGGTAAATCACTTGTGAAATATTTCTTTCGTTTGAATAGAAGACAGAAACAAATTGTGCTAATATAAATTATTTAAACGTAGGTAGGTATATGAAATGAAGGTATTAATACTCAGAAATGATATATTTTGATTCCGAAATCTAATTAATAATTAATAATATAAACTAGAATTTTTGAGAGGCAGGAAAATAGTTGATTGCAGAAATGAGCAACAATAAAAAGGTAGCCTGAGAGTTTATCATGCCTATACATGTTTAATGCAACAATTCATTGCCAAAACCTCATAATATTGTCAAGACCGTTTACACAAGTAAGTACATAATGTGAAATGATTAGGTACATAAATCAGCTTGGAGGAATTGTAGCGTACTCACTCGTATTACAATTTCAACGATAAACATTTGACTTGCAAAGGCAAACGGGCGTATTTCAAAACCAACATATTTGAATTTGAATGTAAACGTCCCAGAGCGATAACCGCGAGAGCAAAGCGTATTGAAGTTTGAAGAAGTACACGCAAACGCAAACATATTATGACTCATGGTGTAGCTCATGCCATGAAAATACAATTATAAACCCATAAGTTTTAAATAGGACTCGAATCAACGGCTTTGGCTGTCCATGCCACAGCTCTAACTTCCTGAGCTATTGCGCTCTTTATTTATAGTAGGTATGTCTATGATAGTAGGTAAGTGTTAAAATTGTTGTTGGTTTAAATTATTAAATAAAACATGGCCCACCCATAAAAAATGACTGGAGCCGCTGACACCATTTATATTTCGACCTATGTTCCATGGGTTAAGTTGTTCAGATGCATGGGTAGGTTCACATCCTAACGTGTGGCCAGCAAATATTATTTTACTTGATATAATCCATGGTTTTAACCCTATTCTGTTCATCATCAACGTAAAAGATAGAATTGTGTTTAATTCTGGACTCACCTGTATACGAGAGCCACTTGTGCTGCCGACAAACAAGAGGTGACGATGGAGCGACGAGGAGCAGCCCTGGAAAAATAAAGAATGTGATAATGATGAAATGTGAGCTTGAAGAATGTATCGGTAAGTATAAGTTTTAAGATTTGCGCGGATATTATATTTAAAAATAATTGCGGTAACAATCCCCTTTTTTTTTAATGAGTTGATTCTTAATGATACTAAATAGATTAGTATTTTTTGCTTGAAACTCATTCATTAATAGTTAAGAAAGAAAACTGCAAGGTGCAAAGTTCTTATTATTATAAATAGGGTGTTGTATCAAAATTAAACACACACAATATATACAAAATCTTTTTTTTTTCTGTTTAAACATTTAGCAGACTTTTCAAAAGGTAACGTTTTCCAATATTTTCCAAGATTTATTCGATCCCGAATCCCGATACAGGTATCTGGGTCCACAATACGACAATGCGCTAGGAATCGAATACATGAATACCGAGTGAGAGGACATCGTTCGTCTTGGCGCAGGCGATAGGATCAAGTGTTGTCGAATTGTCGTCGGAAATACGTCCAGAAAACGTCCAACAATACGCTGCGCTTGCCACTCTACATGTATGGCGCAGGCGATAGGATCGACTCATGTCGAATTGTCGTCGAAAATACGTCCGGTGATAAGGCGCGCTTGCTGCTCTACATGTTACTGAAAATTGCATCTACAAACTTAGTTATAAGCTGAAATTTCTGAAAATTGTGTTCGTGACTCGGCAAGACGACCGGTCACGAAACCTGTCCATTCTTAGAAAGTAATAATCGCTTAATTCTCTATGTTCTGTTCTGTAATTATTTCTGTGTACAATAAATGGTTAAATAAATAAATAAATAAATAATACTTGACCGATTGATATTAGAAGACATTTTCGACGAATCATAAAATATGAATCATTTGCTACAACCATTACCAATAGAACAACATTTAAAAATAATAGCATGAGTTTGATCTGGTTTAACCGTTTAAATCTGAGAAATATTATGCAATTTACCATTAGTGGGTACTACAGGAAATATTTACACTCTCCCAGGGTTTAATAGCAGTTTAGAAAGAGACGGATGTGCCGCATCTATTTTGGACTCAGCCGCGTAAACAACACGAAAGTTGACGTATGGTATTTGCTCGGGAGAAATTCTCATGTACGCCTACGTAATGTAGGCTACATTACAATGTTATATCTCGTGCGAATGAACTAGAATGTTATATCTCAATTTATAGGCAAATGAAAGAAAAGATTTATGAATGACGGTGTAGTTGTTCATGAATATTTGTTTCCCAAATGCCGTCACGTATTTTCTTTTACGATTGATTGCTTGTGACCTGCTTTACTTAGAGGTAGGTATTTCTTACTATTCCACGGGAGTCTGTCGCCCCGCCTGTCGTATAATAGAGCTGGCTGTCACGTTCAGTGGGCAGGTATAACAGCTGTCAGTGGCTAAGCAGGTTGCGTCACGACCAGCTTAGTGACGCATCCAGAGACCTGCTGTTTCCGACGCCAGGGGAAACTGTCGCTGAAAAGAGGTATAGCATTCCTAAGACATGTCGTGTTCTGGTCTGTGTGTTGCTAAAGAATAGAATGTCTGAGCAGAATTACGGATAGTATTTCGAAGCTCGACTGGGATAGAAAAATATAAAACACAGACAGCTCTTCTCGAGAATATTGTACGCCCAGTGTTTCAGTGTATTCTAATGCAGGTGCGGTTGGCCTATAGTCTGTTACTACAGAAAAACATAATAATATCTGAAATAAGTCAACTTCAACGAGAACTCGAATTGAACCTAGGTTAACCTACGTTAAATTCTCCTTGGTCGACTTTAACGTTTATCGGTAGTAGTAATAGTATAGTAAGTCGTTCGGACGTAAGTAGTAGGTCTCTTCGACAACCCAAATTTATTAAGCCTTTGTTGACGCTCTGTCTACCGTGTGAAACATATTTATAAGCGTGATTTTATACAGGTATAATAATATCAGAATCAAAATCGTGTAACAACCAGATGGTGCGTCTCTGCCCATTTCGTAATAAACTGACTTTTCGGCTGTTTGTTTAGGACTGTCCCCAACTAATTCCGTCGGGAAAGGATTTAAAGGAGTTTTACCCATTTTTCCGGTCGTTCTTTGCGTAGTTTTACGGCGGATAGCGTCTCATCTGCCGAGCAAATGTTTGCCCGGAACTAGCGGCTGCTCATGTTTGTGCAACGCTATCGGCTATAACACGGCTTTAGTAGACCACGAATACGTTTGGTTGTTATTCAAGGTTAGTTACGTCTATTATGATCATGAATGATTTTTCTTCATTCTTTACGAATTCTTATTAACGTGCTTATTGAAATGCCTCTAAAAGTCAATGACAGAATCAGCTTGCGCTCTGTAAGGATTTGATAATTCGAATCTTCGCGATAATCCTAGGGATTCCAGTAAGAATTGACAATGTTTTCACCATTGTCTAATTATCCGTGTTAAGATTCGAATTATCAAATCATCCTACGATTATATATAAACGTAATTCAAAGAGGTTACACCTTTTATGTTATAAAAGGTACAATTGAGTACAAAAAGACGGTATGAAATCCACTTGACATACTGTACAAAATTCCAACTCTGAGATGAGAACCCTGTTTATGATGATTGACAGGACTTTTTATTTGTGGATCGGAAGCCGACTTCAATTTTCACATGCTCTATAATTATAGAGACTATTCTATATGGATGGATGCAGAGAGACGCAGTAATCGGATTAAAAACCACTCATTTTTATAGAGCATGTGCAGGCTGCGGCGGTAACTGCTTCAGAGGAATAATTCGATCGGCGCGGAGAGGAGGGGCGGGACGAGGTAGTGTAGGTAGTTTAAGGGTTAGTCTAATAACGCGCTCTAAAAATCTCAGTTGTCGAATACTTTTATGCGACAAAGAAAATATTGCTTTTGTGCTGTGCTCAATCAACGGTTTCAACCGCCCTACTGTATTAAATGTCTTTTAAAATAAGTAAAGTTAGTAAGGAGGTACACTCTTGGATGTTATCCATAATCATTATTTAAAAAAAGTTCTAAATATTTGGCAGTATCTTTGCTCCATCGAGTTCTGTAAACTTTTGCGTAAAGTTAGCAATATTTTTTTTAAATAGCTCTAAAATATTGTGCACAGAAGATCTTTAAGTATTGCTTCTTAAGTAAATAGGGAAATAATAGTGAATATTGTTTTGAAGCTGAAAGGAACACCCCACACTAGAACGAGGACGTTATATTGCATTAGAGAGCTGCGGCGGCGGATTAACCTTTAAAGTGATTACCTAACTGGTAGCTAACTTAAGATTAAAATATTGACTCAAATCGAAACAACAGACGAGCCAAACGAGGTCGGCAATTTAATTAAAGAGGTCTTCGAATAACAAACACTGTTTTCCTGCCAATTTATAATTATAATAGAATTTATGATTAAGAAACTGGTGTCACCTAATATAGGTTCCCTCTATCCTCTATTACTCGTATCTGAATGATTTGTTATCCAAGCTGGACTACATGAACCATAAAAAAGGAATGATTATGCCAGCTACTGCTTATTTGGAAGTACTTAGGTAACCTATGTAAGTAAAAGCCAGTTAAAAGTTAGATATTTATATGTTGGCTGCATAATTTTATTTGTCTATTATGTCTTCTAAAAACGAGATATCTTATAAAACGGCCCTGAAAAATAAATTTGTGAAGTTTAAATGTTGGTATACCTCTGACTAGTTAGTAGATAAATTTCTGAAGATACTTAGAAAGTTGAGTTTCAAGTACTTAAATAAGTACAAATATGATTTCATGGCAACGTTCAGTGACCTACACGCGTTAACTCGTTCGAATCCCGTCTGTCTTTCAGCATATTCTGATTTATGGCTCCGAATTCGCTTGCTTACATGTTATTACACTATAAATACCGTTACAATATTTTAGTAACGTAGCGAGGCCGAGTGAAAAATAAATCTTACCAAACTGTTATTACGTTATTAATTGCAACAATATACAAAAAGAATAATAATCTGATTGTATTCCAACAACGCGTTACACGTTGTAAGTCAGATCCTTTTTTAGATTTGTCTTTTTTTTTCATTTTTGTTACTCTATTTCATAATTTTTGAGTTGTAAATCAATTGCGAGTCTCCCAGGAAAAAAATAAAGCTCTGTTTTCGCGAAAAGGTTGTCTATTCATTAAGAAGATTACTTTCGAGGAACAGAAAATCTCTATTACTCATAAGCATTCATATTCGAATTATCCAGCAACCTATAAGTTCTCTAATCAAATAAGTGCATGGTTAGATAAATCACTTTCTTGAAAATAAATGTAGCAAGTGAAATGAAATTGACTGATTATTGTAATTGATTTTGAGCCCTCGATACTACATACGTAGAAGTGGTATAATAAATACAGGATGCTAGGTCAGACTGTGTTCTTTCAGAGGTAACTCAGAGCCGTCTATTCAACAACTTTCCTTAAAGGTCTCACGCTGAAATCTAAAAAAAAGATTTAGATTTAGGTATAATACAAAATCTAGTCAGATAAATTACGAAGTCAAGAAGCAGGATCACAGTGTTTTCTTTTACCCTTTACCTAAAGGCAAATTTAACCCATTGCAGGTAGTCAAAGTTCGAAAGGTGGAAACTCTTGGGTCCGCTTTGCTTTATGAAGATCTAACACCCTGTATGTATAGTATCCAATTGGCTGGAGGCCAAGGCCACTTCCTCTCAAGTCCAGGTCAGAGTTGGCGAGTGGTGTGGTGTCCGATACACTACCACTTCCACGGACTACTTCTCCTTATCTCGGTGCAACTTTGTCTCGGTCAACTAAAACATTGTTCCGGTCGAGTTCTTGTTGACTCGCTGAAACAAACTTTATTTAGTGTTTTTAATTTTTTTGTGAGGTCGAGTAAAATCTTAGAAACGTGAGTTTATTTTATAGCCCCTATTTTACACAAATATTTAATGTAAATGCTTAATGTCAAGATTAACTATAAGCCCAGATAACGACTGCAGTAAAATAAAATATTAATAAATAAGTACGTTTCTAATTCTAAGTTAAGCAAAGCTACATAATCTTATGTACTTGTTGCTAACAATATACGAGTTTGTTATAGAAATAGACTCGCTTATGTGACTTTCTAAAAGTGTTCGTAAGAATCTATTTGGAAATAAATGATTTGACTTTGACGAGTGGATTGCGATTATAATTTTGCATATTTACGAATTTAATCCGCGAAATGATCCTTTTTTCCGGCCAATGAGCGATTTCGGGGATTGTGCGTAACATATATATATAACTGAATAACTTCAAAATAAAACGCCAAACGGCTTGCCATTTGCTTCTCACATTGAAGCTCAAAGTGCGATCAAGGAGCATCCCGATGCATCGCATTCTCCGCTCTGATGCGCACCATTGCAATGTATTTCGAAGTGACGCGAGTGTCGAATGCAATTGCTCTTCTATGGCTCTTACGTTTTTCGTACGAAATATTGTACCAACCAGCTGCTTCTCTTCCGTGTGTGAAAAGCATCAAAATAAAATATAATTTCAACATTGCTTCTCCATTCACCCGAATGAATAATACGAGCTTAAAGCTTAAGTGCGATAAAGGAGCGTCCCGATGCGCTTCGATTGCGATGTATTTATTTCGAAGTGACGCGAGTGTCGAATGCTGTTGTTTTTCAATGGCTCTCACGATATTCTTAAAATATAATAGTTACTTATGTCGTAAACTGATCTGGGAGTGACAGAAACATCTTGCCTACCAACTGCTTCTCTTTCCGGGTCAACGGGTACAAGTCATAGTAAATGACCCCTAGGTTTTCAGTGCCGCAATATAATTTTGATGGATCAAGTATTTTAGAAGGTGGTTTATAATAATGCTTCTGATGCTCTGCCTACCCCGTAAAGCTAGTGTATTTATGTATATAATGCAATACTGAAGCTCTAATCGCCTGTAGATAAAAAATTGTATGTAGTTTCTAAGTTTTCATGATCGAAAAGCAATTTAAACATTCGTTATTTGAAAAAGTGTTTTTCTTCTCGAGTACTTGGAATATTGAATAATTTGTATATTAAAACCATCAAGAAACTTTACAAGTCTCTTGAACTGAGTGTTGTAAAAATATTTTCAATTTTCATTTCTGTCTGGAGCGTTTTATCAAATATATTTTTTGGGAATAAGTGAGCAAAGTGCTTAGAGAACGGAGTGAGCCTAGCCTTCCACTTGGTCTCCTTCGCACTTCAATGAGATTTCTATTGAGGTAGAAGTATTTTCACAATTTTCACAATTAGAAGTAGGTCAGCTGGAAGAAATTTCTTTGTAGAAATAAGCTGCACTGTGCCTGTTCTGTCGTCATTCCTTGTGTAACTGTCATTATCATGTAATTTGTGTACAATAAACAATAAATAAATTAACAAATACCTATTTTAAAATTCACCTCTGTCATTCGCAAGCTCTTTAATAGCATCATTCATTCGCTTGCAAGGGCAAGGATAAGGATCTTATCCCATTTATTAAGAGCTTTTTTAATAGCATGAATAAAAAAAAACCTCCCATCCGACCCAAAAGACGTAAAACGCGGATTAACAAACACCCTTTTTTTACCATATTATTTCAGACAATAGTGAGCAAATTACAGGAGTGCGTTTGAGCGTCTCAGATGTCGCCCGAAGTACTCTCGTTTGATCGAGTTCTGTCGACTTTTTCAATTAACATCAGCAAATCGACTCCCGTTTGTTTGTCAGAGGGTTTCTGCTTTTAATCTCGTCCGATTGTTGTTCTTCGAGATGTTTTCGATTCATTAATCTGAGTTTCATCCACCCACAAGATTTTTGCTTAATCAGCACTGAGTGATTGATTTTTGACTGTTTGGATTAACGGCTAGGTAATCCCTTTTTTGAATAAACATACATTTTACATTCACCTACAAGTACAACTACTTAGTACACAAGCTCTTCGGACCACGGTTTCTTCCTCGGCTTGATTAAGATGGGGGTTGTTTGGTTCCTGTGGGAGTAAGATATTTTTCCGAGGATAAAGGTGAACTAGATTATTATTTTGAACAGGATTATTACCACGATTATATTTATTGTTACCTCGATATTTCAGAGCTGTTTCAAGCTCCATGGTCACATAATCCCGTACAAAAAATTTATCTAATTGTAATGAACAATCGCGAAATACAAGTGAACTTTGCCATAATGGAGAAAGTATTTTTAAAATTGATTTAGGTGGTTTTGGGTTTATAGTTTACTATCACAGTATCTAAATCTTAGAAGCCTTTAATCACATCATTAATTGTTTTTATTGGAGATGTTTTCAATCGCCAACAATCAAAATCACCCACCCTCAATATTTTTGCATAATCAACGAATAGTGATGGATGTTCGAATGTACGAATTTACCAATTTAGCATTTTGTTTGTCCGCGGTGGTAATGGTGTTGAAAGTGACGTACCGCCATTAGTTCTGCTGAAAAGACAATGACTCACTCGTTTTTCGACAACATTTTCTGACATAATTGCTAACCGAAGTAAAAATAATAGAATAATTCCATAAATTAAGGGCACATAAAGAGAAATATGCATATTCCAATAAATGATCATGATTATAATATTTTGACACGATAAAAAGTATGCTTTTTCTGTTCATTGTGTATTATAATAGCTAAACAATAATGTTGACGTAATATTCATATTTTTAAGTCTTAATCTTGTCTCCAAAATAAACTTATGACATTTCCGAAAGCTCCTGGTATTGCTGCTTGATTAAATATACAGAGTAATCAAGTTAATCTATAACCAATCACAACTTCCCATCTACATAATTACATTAAGGATAATCAACAGCACTTAGGAGATAAGTATTGTCTATGATTGATGAGGTATACTAATTCTCAACAATCTACCTATTAGTTTATAAACTACTTATAATACACAAGAAGATTTGAATTACACCATATTTTTGCGCCTGTATTGTATTTAGAATCAATTATTTTACCACATGCGCATAAAATTCAATAACTACAGAAGATATGTTCGTCTTAAGTAAAAAAAAAAGTGGTTCTGATCTCTATCTATATTTATTTTAATAAAACTTTCGGTCGCGGGTCAATCGAATGACCACAAAAATGAGGGTTATTGTTTCAGTTCGCGCCAATTCGCACTGCGGTCATTGGCCCGAAAAAAAAACCCAGAGTTATGCATTGAAATCCTGTTTAGTTTCTCATGAATAGATTGACTTAGTTCAGGGTATCCTAGTTTTGGCACCAGCCACTACAACTTATAAATCGTTCGTTCCTAGTTCTTAGAATTTCTAATAGATGATTTTTAAAGGAAATAAATTATTAGTTATTTATTTATTTACTTTTCATTCAACCTTCTGAGACCTGGGGATATTAATCATGTTTAGTCTCAGTAGGTTAAAAATAAGAAAAAATTGAAAAAAATAAGATTCATATTTTACAGAATATTCCACCGTTTATAACACGCTGGCTCTATCTAGAGCTTGGTGATAGAACCTTACTTATTACTCGCTCAACTATGCGGAGATCACATGAATGTCTAACAGCTAATATCAAGTTGTGCGCCTCTTTACCACGTCACGTGACACACCGCACTCACTCTTAGATAGCTTTTGATCTTGATCTTAATTGCTTCATTTTGTTTCAAATTTATACGAGACGTAGATAGAGCTAGTTTTGGTTATAATAAAATTTACATCGTATGCCTTATTTTTCTTATTGAGCAGGCAAATCAAATATCACTTTTTAACTGTATAATACGTAAAATATAGGTAATAATATGCAATATTAATAAATCCAATTTATATTTCTGAAGATATAATATTTCGCGTTCAGTAATAATAAAAAGGATTTTTGAGTTTTCAGTAACAAATTGAATGAGAATTTTGTAATAAAAAATATCTATTGAAGTGTACGTAACACTTCTCGAGAACATTCCCCGTTACGTCGTTTAGTTCCTGATAAATGGTATCAAATTCAAACTCCTTGTCTAAATTGAGAGCAACTTGGACGTCCGGCACGCCAAGGACTCTCCATAGATAATGTTAGTTTAAACTTATTCCCGAATGACGTCACATATTGTTCCAGACTTCGCTTCAGACTTCCACTGTTTGAGTTCACACCTCTCGAGGATCTGTTTACCTTCCCACGTATAATTGAAGTGCTATTTGATCTTTGTCTCCGATTTTATTTTATTGAAAATTGTTTTAAATTATACTATTTACAATTTTTTTTATTAGTTTCTCCTTCGTTTTTTATAATGTAGAAAGTGGTACACTATTTTTAAACTGTATTATTATTACTGAGAAATAGTTTTAAGTTATATTATTACAATTCTTTTTATTAGTTTTAGTTTTGTTTTTGTTAGGTAGAAAGTGGCAAACTATTTTATAAACCGTATTTATTCTAGAGGAAATATTGGATTTTAATTTCGATTTATTCATTACAGCTATTTCAAATCAAATGAATTTTAGACTGGAGTGTATGTAATATTGCCGAGAGTAGAAATAGATCTATAACTTAGTATTTTTATAATGATAATTTATCATACGCATAACAAACAAGCATCAAGCTTGCTTGATAAAATGCAGTTACAGTAAACATTAAATACTTTTACCACTAGAGCCATCGCCTGCGCCAAACCTGCAGAAACTTATTTAAGTATGGCCTCTTTAAAGAACTCCGTGTTGTAGTTCTTAGTTAAGAAGGTGATTAGCACGTTCATGCATGTTTTATCTGTGTGTGCCTTTATATCTTAAGTTAAAGTTTTTCATGGGTATTTTTAATTAGGTTACCAAATTGGGAATCACTATGGCTGAAGTTTGATTTGCTTGTAAATAACTAAAACTCTCCTGCTCCGTTTCCGTTTCAATTTATAAAAAAATGCATATTTAACTGTTGAAGTTTTTGCAGTTTAAAATAGTAAAATTGAAGGCTAAATAAAAGTGGAGAACTAATTCGAAATTTTTCCAAGTACTTAAATACAGAAAATGCACTTTTTACTCAGCGGAAATAGCAAGCAGTTTGAAACAAATTCAGCATAATGTTTACAAAGTGGTTGTGTTGCAGTAAAAGTAAAAACGACTCCGCTTTACCACTGTTACCATTGTGTTACCGTGCAAGCGCGAAATCTGGACAAATTGAAAACATAAACAAGCAGTGATTACACTGGGCGGCCTGGTTGAGGGAACACAATAAACGAAATGATTATGCTAACGATGAAATTATAGGGCTGCGTTTGTGTACGACTTCGTTAGCAGGAAATCAGTACGTAACACTTTTTTGAAGTGTTTTTTTTTTTAGTTGATTCTGTAAATAAGTACAAAAACTACTGAATACTTTGAGTGAAACAAAATAACACGAATATTTTAAATTAATATGCGGCTTGTTAATTAAAATTCATAATGGACAAACAGTCGGAGTACTCAAATTATATTTATTCATGAACTGAGTCCTAGGCTAGACTAATTATTTTCGCTAAACTGTCTTTTGCGTGTGCCTAAGCACCTTAGCAATTCAATGGCGAGTGATTGCAGTTTTGAGGCGGCGATGAGCTCGCGACCGCCGTCTGACACGCGAACGCAAACTACTTACTCGCCAAACTACTTGCCACGTTGCCACTTCTTCTTATCGAGTTGGTTGCTTCTTACCCTGGTGTCAGAGTTTTTAAACCACCTTTTAGTAACAGCTAATAGGACTCTGAAATGGTTTGTATAACGACCACTCTCAAAGACAGCGACCGGGACTGACGGTTTAATGTGCTCTCCGAAGCACGACATATATTTTTACAGACAATCAGGTAATGCTACGTGCATTCTTCTAAACAATCTGGAAAAAATCTCACAAAGTGACAAAATGACAAATATCAACTTGGTATTCCTCTAAGTGTTCCTCCGTGGGAACGGAACCCACGACCTCCAGATCGGCAGTCCACTACACCACGGGGGCAGTTGCCACTGCACTCGGCTATTAGCAGTCAGGTACACTCGAGTGAACTCACCTTAATTAATTCACACCCCTTTACCAGTAAAAATTAGTCAAGCAAAATGCAGGTATTATTATTGTGCCTTATTTTTTGCACCGTAGTTTTATTAAAAATGTGTTACAGTTGAAGTAAAAACTAAAAATACATTTTTACGCCCGACGTAAACGCTGAAGTTGTTTGAACAAAAAGTGATTTAAAGCGCAACATTCTTTTAATTTGTAGCGCGGCTTGGATTACGTCGCGTAAACAAATACTATAATGAAAACTTTGCATTTTCTACAGCGATAAATCTTAAAATAATAAATCTGTGGAAATTCGGAGTAATAAATAAATGACATCTAGAAAATATATAGGGATGATTTATTGTCGCCACGCCGTCGTCACCCTGTATAACGCTAGACTAATGGCTACATGGTGTTCCGAAGAAGAATGCTAGTTTAATCGACGTTATTGCATTTTGATTGCGAACCACCGCCGCCGCTGCTGTGTGAGACGGCTATATGGCGTTAATGGGGTTTTTTTAATGTCATGCTTTTAGCCCACTTCTTTGCTTTTACACAAAGATACATCTGTAATAAAATAATACACAACATATTAATGATTCATGACAAATGCAAGTGAGCTATTTCTCTTTCTAAACAAAAAATAACGAGATAGGTTAGGACTGTGGTAGTCCATATTAATTCTAATTTGGGCGCGTCGAATTTTCAGTTTATTTTTCTAATTTTTCTTTAATTATTATTATCTCAATATGTATTACAACAAAATGTTATTGTGATTTAAATAATGTTTACTTGATTTAAGTAGATAAGTATATCGCTCAGTAAAGTTGTAATAAAAACTGAACTGAATAAAAACTACTTCGGTAGGTGAGTACTTCCTAAAGTATGAGGGTCAAACTTTCGCAATTGCTAGCCTCAGGCAGATATTGAAGCTGTTTTCTAAGTTTATTTTTTATTCTTGTATTTTCTAAGATAATCCTTTAGAGAAGTACAATTGGATCTTCCAGAGATGGAAAACAATGAGCAACAAATTTATTTTAATCTGATCCTTAGCTCGAGTCGCAACTTCTGTAGAAATGTTTTAGGATCAAGATAGCGCATTTCTATTTCTATTTATTTGTCTCGCCATTGAAAATTCATTTTAGTTTGCGTTGTTAAGATACCCGAAAAATCGTCTCGTTTTGTAAAAAACCGGCGAAAAATGTACTTCATTTGTTGAAGGGACAAAGAGCTCTATCTATTTCGCTTCCAAATGGCTTAATCTCAGAAAGGACTCTTTGAAACTGCCTTTATTAAATTCGCTGTCTCGAAATTTGACTTTAAAATATACCCTATAAATTTTAAAATTAGAAGAATACCAACCTTAATTTATTCCCCAAAATACTTATCTATATAGGTACTTACTTCAAATGGAGGTGCTATATATGTTTATTATATCACTATTTATATTATAGCAGATTCCATTAAACTTTTTTTTACATTGCAGGTACGTTAGCTTAGATTTAAATTGAAATGTGTCTTTAAAAAAAGTATTAGTAGTATTTTATAAGATATCTAATTTTTATGAACTACGTGTTTCTTAAATAATAAAAAGTCTTATCTTAATAAGTTCAAGCCAAAATCTCATAAAGTGCAGTTCTACTAAAAACGTGCCTAATCTCCGTAGTTAAACAAAGTTGGTTTTAAAGTTGAATAAAATACAAGAGTCTGATGCAAAATGTCATATAATTTACTGAATAAAGTTAATTTTTAAGCTCTTTAATTTATTCTTCTTAGTCGTAGCACTCTTGACAAAGTGGTTGTGGTTGTAATGTAGTCTTTAATTTATTGATGGATGTAATAGTAAACAAAAATCACACTTAAAATACTAACCAGAGTTTACCTAGACTTTAGAGCCGATAACTTTTTAATACTTTTTTTATTTATACCCCATTCGTTTAAAAAAAATGACGTTTTAGTACTTATGGCCAAACTAAGGTATTTTTTTTAAAACTACTAGGGTGTAGGTAGATTATAAAAGTCGTAATATTTTCAACAAAGTTAACTATAGGTACCTATAACAAGCCACACATTTTTATCACATCTCCAGCTTCTGTCGTGCGGCAGACAATGTTCCCGTGCAAACGTAATTATCCCGAACAATCCCGACGGAAAACTAGTGTCCAGTCGTCCGTCCACTGTCCGCTGTTCCTAGTAGGTACTCTCCGCTACTAACTGAAAGATTTGTTGCGGAACTCTAACCTCGTTTGTCCGGGCTAATTTGATATGTGCCCGGCTAAGTAAATAACTCGTAATTTGGTTTTGTTGTTGGAAAAGTGAATTTGGAAAAAAGAAAACTAGTTTTTTTTTATTAGTGTTGTGTTTGTCTTTGAATCGTACTGTCAATTCATCTAAATTGTTTTCCGTTGATCATGCACCAAAGAAACTTATTATAGGCATGATGCACTCCGCACTTTTGGTACGAAACTGCAAGTACATACATTTTGTACTCAAACGTACCTGGCTCTTAGATGTATTTTATTTTATCAAGCACCAAATGATTTACTATTTTTATTTGCTCCTAAATCTTTGCAAAGTTATTCTTCCCTAAAAAAGTATTACTTGTCTTTGTCTTGTCTCTTGTCTATTGTGTCTAAAACGAGTTATCCACAACTCACACGTGGCTAAACAATTGACAAAGAATCCGGCAAATGCCCAAGAGACCCACCGGATGCTCTTTCTCTCTCAAACTTTACTTGACCGCGTACACAAAGCGGCCGAAAGTGGGACGCTACAATAAGAACCCATTAACCCGGTGCCGCTACCCGGTTCTACCCAGATACCCGGATCGCAATCAAATTGTAATAAAGACTATTAAAAGGACATTCCTTTTGTAGGCGTGGGACACCCTGTAGTTTTTCCATTATTTCCCATCAAACCCGCATTATACAGGGTGACTTTGCGGTCGCCATAAATCATAAGCCACATTGTTTTACTCAGTGTAGAATTTTATTACTTTAAGATTTATACGCTACATAAATAAATGTCACAGTTTGTAAAGTGATATTAATTTCGTACGTTTACTTAAAAATAGTTATAATGAAAAGGAAGCATGATTTCAGTGAAATGGAGCACTTTTGCAAAAAAATAAATGCTAATAAGATTCTTTATGAATATATTATGCTAATATGTTAGTTAATTAAATTCGCCTTTAAACACTCGATCACAATTTGCCAGGGGAAGACTTCTGACTACACAGTTTTAGAGATGGAAATTTCTAGGGAATAGTAAAGTCAATACGGAAGTTTTTCTAACTGATTAGTATTCTAGTAGACGAAGTCGATTGTCAAGGGAAATTGCGTGCAAGTTGACTATCCTAAAGTTGCCGCACTTTATTCCAGTCTTAAATTGTACAAGTTTTTAGAAATAAATAATCTTTATTGAATTGTTTTATAAAATAGGTAACGAGAGTACATTGTATTGTGAAACATTTCTCTGCATATTTCCTTCTTCCGGAAAGGTTTGTTAACAAGGCGTATCAATATCAATCACTATAATAATTACTTAGCCTTGCTAATGGTATCCTCTTATTGTTGTAAATCAATAATTACTATGCAAGTATGCAATGCAATAGATGTTTCACGAGATAAAAAATCTTGACTCAGAATAATAAACAGTAGCAAAGTATTTTTTATGAATAAAGAAGATAAATTAATTATACTGGGTGTAAAACTGAACGAGCAACCTATAAATGCAAATCAACAATTTTCCACATGGAATATGGAAATGATAAATTAGTAGTGTGTTAATCGACAACGATGTTGTCTCAACATTTCCACCACGTGTATTATTTGCGATATACAATATTATAGGAATTTATTATATTATACCTACATGTATAATACGTGCATAATGTGTAATCTTTATTACCTCTATGGTTTATAGAGTTAAGCAAAGTTGTCATTCGTTTTATAGCATAATATTAAATAATAGTATTATTGTTCAACTGTGGTACTTAACTGTTACTATTCATTTTAATGAGTTAATAATGTTTTAATGCGCTTACATATTAATTATTTGGTCGTTAAAGTAATAATGTAGTTAAAAGGTACAATGTATACCACCCAATAGTGATTTTGCCTAAGTTGTAGCAATCGATATTACCTGATAAAAAACTCAATGCAAATGCTGAATTTTCAAATCATTTCAACCAATTTGCTTTTATAATAATTATATTAACATACATACATACATACATACATAAAATCACGCCTTTATCCCTATTGGGGTAGGCAGAGCAAAAACGACCTAAATAAAGGGAATTCCGCCACGTCTGACAAGTTTTGAGGGTTATTATACAGGTGATTATGTATATTGCTATAGTGACAGGTTGTCAGCCCATCGCCTAAATTGTAATACACTGAAACCCTCGATTCCCTTAGCTGATTTTTACAGCATGCACGGGAGGAGATGCAGCTGGCACATTCTATGTTTTTCTATCACTCCCAGTGCAGCATGGAAGTAACAATTACAATACATTAAAATTAATTACATTAAAATTGTAAATAATCCTTGAACCTACATTCTTAGTTGTAACATAGGGAAATTTAACATCGGATACTTTTATTCAAAAAGGTTATGTCCACTAGGCAATTTAAGAATGTCTAGCCTCAACTGCTGGGTTTGGACCTTCCACTACCAGGAAGTGATTGACATACCTACACTACACCCCAAGCTCAATGCGTTCCATTTCTTGAATGCTTGGATCTAATTATACGACCCACGGGAAGGATTTTTTGTCTTCTGAACTTAATTGTTGGGCTTTATAGCCATCAAAGACGATGCTAGAACATCTAAAAAATCTACAAGTGCTACAACAATCATCTTCAACAGATTCTGTGGCCAATATAGATAATGATGTACGTATCACGAAGAACATTGTCATATCTACGATCCCAAAAGTCAGAACACTAAACCACGAAGGCACTTAGTACTACGAAACTATCTAGCCTAGGTAGGTAAGATTAATTGACCAATCTAAGTTGTAATTGTAACCATAAAGACGAGACATGAGACTAGATATTAGAATATTAAGCATTTGTAGAACTAGAGAGTTGCTCACAATCCTCAAACTTGGATATTAACCACTAACGTATGTAATCATGTATTGATGAGATCATATTCAAGGTTGGTAGTGCTCATATACTTAGATTATTAGGCACGTATTTATAAAGCGATCTCAAGATTTAGAGCAATATTGAGTGCGGATTTGACAGGTAATTTTGTACTGGAATGACATTTCTGATACGAACTAAAACTCGCTGTCACTCTTGAGAGCTGATTATAAATACGGGCCTAAAAGGTGGGACAAAAAATTGGTGTAGAAACTGTAGGAAGTGGATAAACTTATGTTTGTTCTCATTATAAGTATTAACAAAAATATAAAACTATCAAGTTTATATTGATATAAATATTGAGGGCAATTTCAAAAAGAAATTCATAAGTATTTTTTACAATGAGGTCTATAAATGAAAGCTGCGATAGAATTCAAAGCGCGGGCACTAGAACCCTTAATGAAATTTGATTTGACAAAAAGTGCCTCAAGATAATGACGATAAGAAAAAGTCCGAGTCCCTAGACGACCTTCAAGGGTCTCCATCGCACTCAACGCCTCCTCGCTTATTGCAAAAAAAAAAAAACTTCATATAATGCTTCGAATCCCTAAATTGAAAATGAAAATATTTTCACAACCCTGCTGAAGAAGGGACGAACCATTTAAGATGTTCTTAGCTTATTTGATACTTGCTTTTTGCGCCCCAGTTTCACCCATGGCTTTATGAGTTTTCCCATGGGAATCACATATTTTCCCGCGGTGTAGCCTTTGTTACTCAAAATGAACGTAGCTTTTTAAATAATTATAAAAGAATCTTTCAAATGGGTCTAGTAGTTTTTGAGTTTATTTGTAACAAACATTAGGTAGGGCTACATACAAAAATACAAATCTTTCTTCTTTTAACATTAAGTAAGATTTAGTAGGAACAACCAGAAAGTAAGATTTACATATTGAAGCAATGCTGAATGTTGTGGATATACTCTTAATCGTCGCTAAGAAAAAAATAAGTTTAGCTAAAGGTCTAAAAAGCGATTTCCCACACACTGACTGAACACAGCAAACAGCTTGGCGCGCGACTGCTGCGTGGTCGCTAACTAGGCGGGACCTTGCAGGGCCTACCCCGTTTTAGTGAGATCATTACGTTACGCTTTGGTATTTATTTTCACAGAAAATTTTCAATAATAAATAATGTACCTTAACGTTTTTTTTTTTTTTTATTCTAGCAGCAAACTTGTGACTCCTGTGAGCAGATTTCACGCTTTCACGCTTCGATGATACATATGAGTCGCGTCAAAGGGGAAAATCTTAACAACTTGCTTTGACTCCACACTATCTGATTCTTACAAAAAATATTTTTATGACAGAATCTCAAAAAGTAGGTACTTAGTTGATGGATACTGACGGAAGCACTAATTGTAATACCTAAACGCAAAATTAGCTTGCTGGATTAGATAACCTTAGCCAGTTATTTCTGTGACCACATACTTTCTTCCTGTGAAAAAAGAAATAAAGTATTAAGTGAAAAAAAAGCGATAAAATATCTTGACTTAAAGTATTTATATTACCTTTTTACACTCACAGCATTATTTTATTTTTAACGTCTACTCCAGGTATTTAAATACATTAGATATCAAGTGTGGGCAAAGGCAGACTATCTAAGTCAAGTAAGCTGGTGTTGGGAATGGAGAATGGGACCACTCCAAACTTTACTTCAGTTTTTTTTTTTCTATTGCAGTGACTTCGTTACTAACCAGGCTTCAGTTATTTATGTATTCTATATTTTCATAGTGAAAGGTACACTAGATTTTAAACTGGAGACATTAGTACGTACTAAACACAAACACGTAGTTTGTCTAAGGTAACATTCTCACGAGGACAGTAAGTGGTTATCAATCGGCAAGTTCGAGACCGTGGAGCCTAGTCAAACAACGTGTGAGTGAGACTCATACGGGCAGACAAATAGATCAACATTCAATGGGTTGTGTGGAAAGTGGTCATGGAATAGGTACCTATATTGAGTCAGATGTAGGTAGATGTAGGTACATAGGTAGGTACCTACAACTACACAAGAAAAATAGAGTATTAGAGAGTAGCGCTTTAATCACTGTCTATCCATTACTGGTTTGTTTAAAGTATGTGGCAGGCACATGTTTAGACGCAACGCATCTCCACAACATCATGCCGCAAATTATAAACAGTTTGAGGATACAGTCGATTGAATCAATTCTAAATTCCAACTGCTAAAACTAAAATTAATTTTTTTGTCACTTTCAGAATAAAACGATTAAAAAAGGACAGGAGATTTATACATAATCATGATATTAAAAATAACAGATAGATTTTAATTTTAATTTTGGCCGGTGGCATCTAATATTGCACTCCATGACCGACGTGCAAGATGACGTCACTCCAGCTGAAGTAGAATGCAATTATCGCTCACTAACTAGCTCAGTGATAAAGTGATAACGCACTGGAGAGCTGCAAACTTCAGCAATCATAACTTTAATATCTGCAAAGCAATAAAATGAAACTACTGAACGTAATAAGCACTAGAAAATAGCTTTTCGAAAACACTCGAATGAAATAGTAAATTAAAATAAATTCAGCGTTGACATCTAAAGCGAGATTTTTCATTCGGCAAATAAATTCATATTTCAACCTATGTTCCATAGAGAAAGTTGTTCAGTTTCATGGTCTAAACACGCCTTTAAAATTTCATTTATGAATGAAAAAATAACACTGTATAAGGCAGTCAAAATTCTTTTCTAATTAACATTGATATATACTTATAAGCATAACTTTTACAAAGTAACCTGTATACCTACGAGCAAAAAATGTTTTTCATTATTACTCTTGCTCAAACAACAAACAACTACTAAAAATATCATGGTATAGAGGGCGCCCGCCGCGCTCATAAGTAATCTGTGGTATAAAACAGACAGGCGGATATTACGACATGTTATAAAATAAATCTTGCATCAGAAGCTCACTGTGAATACGAAGCAAGCAGCAGGGGGTTGAAATGTTGCAAAAACTACAGCTCACACGACGGCTGCTTGTAAAATAAAGCGCGCAACTCAAGCGCTCGGTTTTTATGAAAAGCTTCTGCAAAAATGTAAAACTTGAAATGGATCTTTGAAATGCGATGATGTACGAGTAGCATTGCAGGGAACGTTTCAACACAGCCGGAAACAGATTAAGTTTGACAAATTTAAAACGAGAATAAATTTGATCTCAGGATTTTTAGCAATTTTATTATTTTCTTGATAAGTCGCCTTCATTATAATTGTTATGTTTTCCAAGAATACTTTTTAGCTACTCGTCTTTGACTTCTTTAAATTGACTTTCTAGAATTTCTGCAGTTGATTATCCCAAAAAAAATAGAACGGAAGCCTGAAAGGACTTGCTAAATGACAGGGACAGAATTTACAAACAGTTCACAGAAAACTTACTTATTATAATAAATTCTATTGCTTTCCACGTATTTCATTGTGTCTTGTTATTAACTAAATATTAACTATTTTTTAAAGCGTTTTTCTGTCTTTTAAAAGCAAATAAAAGCTTTTCTATTTAAATTGTTAAAAGATACATAGATAACTGTGCTAGTAACTGGATGCACAAAAAGGCAAACTAAACAAAACACACTAACATAATCTAGGTTACTTGTCACAGTGGCAAGAGACATGAAGCCTGGTTTCCTAGTCACATGTAAAACCGAGCTACAAAGCGAACAACTAGACATAAGTTAGCCCATTTCCCGTAGCTAGTAATCTATTACTTTGACGGTAAGTAAATCAGTGAAAAAAAAAAAAGACAGACCAATAATATTGTTTCTCATGGTTTGAGATAAAAGTTCTGGGATTTACTTATTATTAATTTACTGACAAGTTATCATTAAAACAGTAACTGTCAAATTTATTTTTCCTCCGTAAAATGATTCTATCAAACAAAGTGCTACGCAAATTATGTCCATTTATTTTTATAAGCTGACTTAATGTTAGATTTACTGGGACATTTCCATTGACACCAGTGGTCGTTTTTCATTTGCTAGGATCAAAAATATATAATTTGCCGTAAAACCTTCAATTTGCGGATCATTTTGGTCCCAGACAGCTGGTGCTCTCCTCATCAGATCCGTTATTTTCCTGTAATTTGAGCACTCGCCGCGCCGGCGCCAGATGATGAGAATTTTTTTTCTGTAGTTCTGACTGATTTTTATTTTTTTTATTGAATATTGTAGTAGTCAGTTACTGTTTTGGAAACATGGTAAATATTCATTTAGGTATACCTAATTTGTCCAAAAATGTAGGGAAAAGGGTAAGAAATTGATATCATGACCTTTCGATTTATTTTTCAACGAGTTGACGTTCCTATACTAATATTATGTAGGTAATTTAAATGTGAAACGGAGTATTTAAAAACTGGTGTAAACATAAAAAAAGAACCACAAATAAATTCAGTATGCAACGAATGCTTTACACCTCTCTGTAGGTTAGGTTAGGTTCTATAGAATCATTAGTATTTCAACATCGTCAAACGTAATAATCAATATATTGACTAGATGTCAGAGTAGACAGACGAAAAAAAATTACCTAATTTTTTTCGCCTCGTAAAAAATAATGGACTGTAATATTAGTAAATAGAATTTCGGAGAATTTGATTACCTACCGTCGCTGAAATTAGAATCTAATTTTCTGCTCGGTGAGCAATGTTCGGGGTTGAAAAATGAGGATAATCTATTATCGAGAGACCGCGAACTATTCGCGCAAGACTGCGACCGCATGACCTTACTCCATCAATCAAAAAGTTTTCGGTTGTGCTTGTACACATGGGTGGGTTTTCGATAAGGAGTATCAGAAATTAGCAATTTTGCGTTGAAGATATAGTCTATACCTATTCTTTACCATCAAAAGATAACTAAAAGGGACGACAGTAATGTTATTTGAGGTACTACGTGCGAAATTGCTATATCGATATGGTTTCCCTTAGAAGACGTCAACATTCGCATCGCCAGTCTACTCGTGACCATGGTGCATGAAACTGCTCTTAAATATCGAGGTAACAATAAATATAACCGTGGGGTTATAATCCCGTTCAAAATAATGATCTAATTGTAATAAACAACCGCGAAAGTCTCAAAACTTAAATTTCCCTTTCAAAACATGTCGCAGGCCAGTTAAGTTTAAATTGCCCGGGCTACCTGCAGATTAAACGACGTACTTAGGCTTTAATTTGACAGAGACAGAGACAACAGACAGTTGCAATTCCAGTTCCCAGTCCTCTGGAATTTGCGGGGAAACCTTCGGCAGGAACCTGAACCTGCTAATTGGGAGGCTGTATGCCACATTCTGTAGGGATTTTCAGTTTCCAACTTGAATTAAGAAATGGGGCAGCAGTAAACTGATCTCGAATCAAGTTGAAGAGAAATAAAAAACTTCAAAAAAACATATTATTTTCACTATTTAACTAGTGGTGCTTTACTCATAGGAGTATTAGTAAGTTTTTCAACTTATGGCACTGATCAATATATTTTTTAGATATTTGATACCGATTCCTCGACGACACCACTTAACTAAATCTTGACTTAAATTCTTGCCGTCCCTTTCTGTTCTCTTATGATAGAAAATGACAGGTAGGTAACGATTTTAGTCAAGATTAAGTGATTTTTTTTTTACAATGTGTAGTGTTTTTTCTTTATTAAAAAAACCTACTTAAATATAACACATTCCAATCCTACGTCAAATCTGATAGAATAGTTAGGAAACTTGAATAATGTTGTATCTCTTACCTCAACTAAACAGCTTAAATTATATCACTAGTGCGAAATCATCACAAAGTTAATTGAATCTTCGCCGTCAGAGTTTACTTAGGCTCTTCTCTGTCGGTTGTAGGAACTTTACTCGGTTTACGTAATTTAATCTCTGACCAGGTTAGGTACCAGTATCAACCGATTCGAGGAAAAGCAAAGGCTTATAACCAAAGCCTGTTTTGGTTCGAAAAGCCACGCCTCGTCTCGCCTTGGATTTGCTATAACAATAGGCTCGGAAATTGTCCAAGAGAGAGAAAACTGTTATAATATTTTATTTTACTGGTTTTCGAAGGTTAAATAGTTCTACCGATAAAATGAAACTTTGAATATTATGATCATTATACCAGATGTAAGGGATAGCTTCCCGCAAACTGACAGGGGAAACTGACTGTTCAGGCAACGAAATTGTTGAACCTTGAAGTTGTCCTTTACTACGGAGACTGCGGCATATTACTCAAATACGAGTACATTCAGCCATCTGACTGTTTTTGAGGGTTTCAGAAAGGTTTAATTTAATTACTGTATTGACTGGTACTAAGTACTTACTCGAATGCTTAGATTTAAAGTCTATTTTAAAACCATACACCTAGTTAGCAAAGTACTTTTTTCAACAAGACTGGGATAAAAATATTTTAACTACCAGCAAAACTTTTAAAGAGGCCAAACATTAACCTACTTATGCCAAAACTCAACATTAATTTCTTTTTTACGTTAGTCATAAACTAGATATAGGTGCCTTAACGTAATTACTGAGAGTAAAGTAATTACTCGAGCTACAGGATAAGAGGAACGCTTTCTTAAACTTGATTGATGATTCTGTTTTTGACCGTATTATTTACGCGTAAGTCTACATCTAACAGAAATAATTATAATTAACATAGGATAGAAAAACAGACGGTCTAAGGCGCATGGCATTTGTATAGAAATTTACGTCTGCGCAGCGCAGTTTGCTTTGAAGTTGCGCTGCGCGGACGTAAATTTCTATACAAATTCGGTGCGCCTCCGCCTCGCCGTCGCCTCGCCTCTTCCTGTTTGCCATGCACCTATCAGCTTTTAAGGATAACCCTGTGGGTGGAGGCGCGAACAAAAACGTGTAGTTAGAGTACATTCAGGTAAATAACGTTTTGGATTTATGAATCTTAAAGTTATTTTTTTTTTCCAAAGTAGAAAGTAGCGAGAGCCCAGGGAGTAATTTTTTGCCAAATAAAGAAACATTCTACATCCGTAGAAATGAGACTCAAAAATTGTTGCTGAAAAACAGAAAGTTAGAAAAGTAACATAATCAATAACAGTACGCTAAAAGTACTTATAGTAGGTAGTTGTTATTATAATAATGTGTAGTTACGATTAGACTTTGGTAGTTTGAATATAATCAGTGTGATATCAGAAAAAATCACAACCGATAACTACGAGATAAGCTCGATATTAAAGCTTTTGCAAATTATCAGAGCTAAATAAAAAAATAAAACTTAAGCTTCAAACTTTGCGAAAAAAGATAAACGCTTTTTATAGCTTTCCAATAATTGTGTTGGAAAAGTTTAAAGGTTTATAGATGTGGGTGAATGTGCCCATTCAAGATCCAATAGGGATTACATTACAAAGAGAAGTTATGCTAGGTACATTTTTAATGTAACAATCAATAAATGTTCTTTTATTTAAATGTCTAAACTAGAGCTTCATGTCATATCTTAAACTAAAAAATAGTTATTTCAATTTAAATACTACAAACTTCTCAATACTTACTAATAATCCGGAAAAATCTAAAAGGGCACCAATAAACTGGAAACCAACTTTTAAAAGTCCAATATCATTAAATCACAATTTAGTACTCTAAACAACCACGTAAAGTTCGAGAAGTTATCACGAATCGTGAAAATAATCACGTTCGTAAAGTTCAGTCGAGTAAAGTTTGGGGAGAGGTGAGTAAGCGACACACGTCCGATCGGTGAGAGCGCGGCGCGCGAACTGGCGCGAACTGACGTGACGACTGGCGACTGAAAGTAAGCGAACCTAGCTCAGCGGCACCCATCGGCTCCTCTACATGAATGAAACAGACTGGCGTAGCACATTCGTAGACCGCGTAATTTTATAGCTACGAGCCGCGTAGCCCCGCCTACGCTCAACAATCATCTTTTGCCATTTTATGTATTTATCTGCCTCCTGGCATTTGTAGTACAGAACCTCTTTTTGGACTTCATTATTCAGGTGAACTTGTACAATGTAATCTTTGACCTTTCTGTTAAAATAATAACTATAAATAAATATTGTCAAGTAAGTAAAATTTCATGAATGAGTATTAATTTTGTCTTGTTCAGCGTAGGTGTACATGAAGTACCTGCTTAATTTCGAAATATATTTTTGATATTCGTAAATAAGCGGGACGCGAGATTAATGAAAAACATTTACCAATACGCTACATAACTTGATAGCTAAAAATGTTTCATGTTTTTCTAACCAGCACCATTTACCATCTTTAGATATGAATCAAATAATTATTTTATAAGCGTTTTTGGGCTTCCTTACTTTCTCACTTGGACTTTTGCACAAAACTCTACCACTTTCAAACTAAACCCAAAGGAAAGAAAAGAAAAACCATGTTCTCTAGTAGACGTCTAGTAGAAGTACGTATACGAGCAGCCTCTTATTGTGCATGCTTACCTTTGCCGTCTGTTAGACGAGCAGGTCATTCTCTTCAAGAAGACAACAAATGGGCCGGTCTTGTATTACGCAACGATATAAATTACGAGTGGATGCAAACTCCCGCCTGCCGACACGCTCATGCATTATGCATACTTCCGTGGTTTATGGAGCGCGGTCATGGATGGTCACTGAATCATAAGCATTTTTTACGGGTGGTATCCACTAGCAAAAAACATTATTATTTAAAAACATATTTTAAAACTGACAATTTTTGATATTTCTTTTCTGACTAAATCGATCAACCTTGTTATATCGCATCAAACTTTTTGGAATCCTATCCAAATACATATTTGTTTTAATGATTTTTGGTGTCATATAATTTCCAGTAAGAATTTATAGAAAAAGTACATAAGTACCTACTAATTGTAAATTCATAAAGCTTGGAAACTGCTGCCGGGGTTCAGTATTTATATATTTGTTCAAAAAACCCTAGAGCTTTTTAATAACCTATATAAGATAACAAAGGACATGAAAACAACCCTTTATTACATCCACGTTCCGTGGACTCAAGTCAACAAAGTGCCTAGATTTATCTACTAGGTACTTGGAAGAACGCGAGCCTGCTGATAAATCACTCGAGAGCGACGGATCTCCTCCGGCTTAAGGTGGACAAAATAACAAGAAAGATGGCCTGATATCAGTCTCATCTTGGAAACAATGTCTCTAAAAACTAGGCAATATAAACTCACTATTACTACTTACATACAAAATAGTTATGCCTGTTGTTGGTAACTGACAGCTTGACCAACATTTTGATAGACGTTTATTTTTTATGTTTTTATATTTTTGATATTTTGATTCAGTTGTTGTTTTTCTAGTTTCGAAGTATAGTTTGTATTATCGAAGGCAGTTTTTAATACCTGTATTCCTTGCGGAGTAAGCAGAACGTTATCGCCCTCATAAAAAGGTTCCACGTCTGACAAGTTTCAAAAGTTATTTTACAAACAACGAACTGTGTAAAGGCTGCTACACACATGCCGCCGGCATACCCGCCGACACCAGCTGCTGAAACGAGCAGTCCGCACGAAACTCAATCTTAACTCCAAGCGCTTACCTTGAGTCGCGCGCGGCCTCTCCTCTCCCGGCGGCGAGCCCCTGACTCGCCCAGCGATAAGGCCGGCAGCCAAACTGGCGGTACTGAGTGTGGGAGGCTTAATGCTAGAGAGATTTAATTTGTCAGTCTATCACCTAAATTGCAATACATTGAAATCCCTGTCTACAATTTTTTACAGTATGCCCGGAAAGAGAAACCAGTAGAACCAGAAGTAAAAACAAAGACTCTGAACAAGTGAACAAAATGTAATACTTACTCGAGATATTCAATACACGTTCGTATGCAATATTGGTAGAATTACTGCTCGTGTGCGGCCCGTAAAATGGTAATAAGCTTACTGTTTAAACCAATAACACGTAAATATTTATCATATCTACTTGCGCGGTCGGGAAGAAAGAGGGGATAGGGGAGGGCGATCAATCTCGGGATAAATATAAACAAGATTTGGTTAGTGTTTGTCTGAGTGTAGAGTGATCGACAGGTGAGGGCCGGTAGTCGGCAGACGGGACTGATGACGTCATTCAGTGGGAGTTTTCGATTAGAAAAATATTTTACTCTTAATTTATATAACTGTATTACGAAACGTAATTTTAATTACAACGAAAAATTTAAAAGAAAACATACACGAAAACAAAAGCGTGCAAATTACCTATTAAATTTACAGTAAGGTAAATCTCGTGGAAATATTTAAGTAATTCATAAAAAACGTTACATAAACATTACTACTACTACTATACGTAGGTATGTTATTGATATTGTTGTACAGTAGTTGCCCTACTATAAAAATGTTTATTTTCCCATTCAACGATGCTATAACTTAGCCCAAATACGTAAGTCTGTCCGTTTCGGGTCCTTCTTCACAGGTGAGCGAGTTTACGTATCAAATGAGACAACAGGGTTTGATAAACTCCAGTGGACATTTCCGTCCGACCGGAGAGAATGATACTCAACTCAACATGATCTGATTACGCATTGAGTGACCTGTGTACGGTGATCATAACACAGAGAATATTGGTTTTGGTACATAAGGGTCATTCAAAATAGAGCAGTGATTTACAAAAGACAGACACACTTAACTTAAATAAAACCATTTTCTGTCTTGAGTGAACAGAAAGGTACGGCAATATTAGACAAACTTATTTTGATCCTGTCAGTTTTAATTCGATCAGAAATTTCAAAGGTTTTGGTCTCTGGCCCTCCCACATCACGACTTATTATAATCTATAGGTTTTTTATTTACAGGATTATACCTAATTAATTCGTGCTGTCCTTTACTGTTTTCTCATGGCAGAATGATAATATGGTTTTATTTTAGTTATATCGTGTTTCCGTCGAATCGGTGCCACTGTAAGTCTTATGTCACCAGTGGGGACTCTGCCACTCTGCTGCAAAAATAAGCTCATAAAATGTTATTGTGAATTATTTATTTTCTTTTTGGAACATGTTAGTGAAACTATTTTTAGTATTTTTTAAGTTTAAGTTTACCACATTCTTTTTGAATTTTCCTTAAATCTTCTCTTTTCTGATATAAACGCAGCCCATTGGGTGAAGAGCTTAGAAATTAATTTGTAGTTATATTTTTAATAATAATTATAAATAAGCGACTCTGCGTTCTGTACTAATATACCATACGAATAAAATAACATTATTTTTATAAACTGTTTCATTGACCTACGATATATTGGCGTGAATAAATAGAAAATAAATAGGTACCTGTCTATTTCTAGAACGTAAAACCACCCCTTACACGTGGTCAATTTTATTTCCCGCGTAAAGTAGGAAGCGAGCCAATTTCCGCGGCTGAGCGATGGCCTGAAATCAGAGAGACAGACTAATAACTATGTATGGGACCCGGGCGACCACTTCTTCGAAATATATATTATAAGTCGGCTCTGTAATATTTTCGACTAGCTCAGAAAAAGTCTATTTATGAAGAAATGTTAAAGCTACCTTGGGAAATATAAAAATGCCCAGAACATTCTGTCACAGGAGGCTTTATAGAGCTGGTTTACCTATCTCCTAAGTTCACCCCGTGTATAAATAAAGCATAGAAATTATCTAAGACATTGCCAATGACACTAACACCTACTTAATAGCTTATTGTTTCCGGGAGTTTCATATTTTTGGTCCCATCCTGTATGACAAGTCTGTTTGCTAGGCACTAAACATATAAAATCACCCTATACTCAGGAGGTAGGCGGATTGAGTAATTAAGGGCTAGAAATAGTAATAGGAAATCGGATCCTGTATACTGTATCTGATACTTACTAGCTTAATCAAAACAAGCAGCGAGAAATCGTATTGATTAATCTTAGATTTCATTATTATTTATTATTAAGTTGATATTTTCTTTCTAGCATTTCGTGTTCACCCAGGTCGTCACTGATTTATGAGTATATAAATAAGTTAGACTAAATGCTACATAGGCGGTAAGTAATAAGTTCTGCAAGAGGCCATTCTTATACATATTGATATAGGTACTTATTATCTATTTGTAGGCTGACACAAGATTTTCGTTATTGTAAGTTTATATAAAAATGGTACTCGTTTGATTTATTACAATTCAGACGTCCCACTTTAGGTCTTTACTTGGTCTTTATCATTGAATTTCAATGATTTAAGTCCAAGGACATTCGAAAGTTTAAAGGTCCTTGGCCAAAATTGTTGTAAAGAAAATACATTTTTAGAAATTCGCAGAAAAAAAATGTTGGTTATAATATAACACAAAACAAAAGCAAATTATACGTTTGATATACCTACTATAAAGCGTACCTACTATTTTTATATTTTAATCACAAACATATTCAAACACCGTATAGACTACTTATCTGGAAGCTCGTAAAGTAGAAACTTCACCAACATCAGAGGAAATGAATAAAACATATTATTATGATGGAATACAATACTGGGTTCACTTATTCAAATAAATGCCCGTAAAAATTTTATGCCGATTCGGAATTGTCGTTCGTTTTGCGTATTCCGCATCTTCCTTACAATGTTGCATTGGAATACAAAAATAATAAAATATCAATACTATCTCCGGTATAATAGAAGAGTCGAGGCAGAAATTAACAGTTTTGTTCAGCACTTGTTGCGGTGACATAGATATTAGAGTATAGAAAATATGGCACCTTTGACGGCGCCGGAGCCTCGACTCTTCCAGAATGCCATTCGAACTAAAATTTCTGCCTCGCGTTTCCCATAATTCAGGTTTCAAAGGATTTAAAGTATAGCTTCCTTCTTTAAAATAAATATTAGTATGCCTACAAAGTTAGGTTTTCTAATCAGCATAATTGCTTTCAGTTTCATCAACAGTCGTCTATAAAACTAGGTGATGAGTTCTTTGAACGCTCTTCCCGGTAATACGCCGCCCGGTACGATTCAGCACAGTTTGTTGCAAATCAGCAACAACATTGCAACAAGGAAGACTAAACGTTTGCAGTTAAACTGTTAAGGCGATGTGGGCACATTGAATAACTTTTGTTTTTGGCATTTGACTACATTATGTCATGTCATGATCATGATGTAGTGCCACTTGTCTTGCCAGATTAATCTATATGTATACCGTGTGTAAAGGACGGGTTCCCACTATGATAGAGGTTGCTCTGTCAACGAAACTAAATAACTTTCACCTGAAAATTGTTTCAGGATATGGAAAATGACCACCCCAATCAGACATTTCAATCGAGAAGCAACAATATTTATTCATTTCCCGAAAAAAAAAAAAAAACTTTGTGAAAGTTGTTCAGTTTCGTTGACTGAGCAACCTCTTTCAGTTTGCGTGAAGCTCCCGTTCCTTACACCTTTATCTACGAATAAGAAATTCCTCCTTCAATAACGCTGTTTTTGGGTGTGTTGGTGCCTTAACGCGCACGACCGAAGAACGGTTTACGACAAACGAAGTTTACAACGCGCGTAAAACGTGCGCGTAAACGGAAAAGCGCGCGTTTAGGAAGCTTATTGTAATGTATTCGACGCTTTACTGCACGCCTTTACAATAATTTTACTTTCATTTTGTATCTTTTGTTTCTTATATAAGCTTTTAATCGGGTCTTATTTCATGAAATTTATTTATTTTTTAAATGGAAGAATTTTTAATACAGGTTAAATATAAACTTCTATATTTCAAATGTAAAATAGCGCTTATAAATAATCTGTGCCAAAATTTATATCGACCCATCCATTTAAAAAAATAGTATGAACCGAGATATACTTAAAGTTAGAATGTAGATAGGACACAAGGCTACTTTTTATCGCAGGAAAATATTTTATTCCCACAGGAAAGCTCATTTACCTAGCTGCGATATATTCTGTGCTGCGAGCTAAATTGCGCGCGGAAAGCTTGTTGGAAATATGTAGAGGTACTGTTTGTTTACTCAGAGGCTTGTAGGTGTTTAATCTACAGGGTGAAATTGAAATCATTCGACAAACTTTACTGACAAACTGAACAACTTTCCCCATGGAACATTATGGACTTAAAAAAAAATCGACCTCCCATACAAACGGCCCCGTCAGCTGACTGACTTCACTATGAAAGACCAATTTTTTTCTTCGTCTGATGGCCTATGTTCTATAGGGAAAGTTGTTCAGTTTCATGGCCTGAACTCACTTTCAATTTCTCCCGGTAGATTAGTAGGTATTCCTTTACCTATACCGAATTTCTACCTGACTTATTTACCCAAAATCTAGTAGATAATAATCACTGGGCTTCGGGGACGAATTCATGTGTTTATTTTAGCATAATTACTCTGAATGTTTATGTACCGTTACCTATTTTGCTTCGATTAAGTAAATAACAAATATTTATTGAACATAATATAAATAAGTACTTAAAAAATATTACCGCAGTAAAATATCCCAACCACTCGCTCTTCTTCTTCTATCGCGTGGGTTTCGAGTCGATCAACCCGATAAACTCTAGTGTCCGAGTTTTTAAACCGCCTAATAGCACAGCTAATTAGGCCTCTGATATGGTTTGTGTAACAACCACTATTAAAGACAGCGACCGGGACCGACGGCTTAACGTCCTTCCGAATCACAGAACCCTTAATCTTTTCGAACAATCAGGTGATTTAATCTGCAATGTCCTAACCAAACTGGGAAAAATCTCACAAAGTGATAAATTAACAAATATCAACTTTATGTTCCCCCCTGGGAATCGAACCCAGGACCTGGACTGGATCGAGAGCCCATGGCTCACACCACTAGACCACGGAAGCAGTGATCTCTGATTTATATTCACTTCCTTAGCCCACCCTATTTATGATGAAACAAAAGGGAAGCAGTTCAGCCCTAGCCATGTAGGTACTTAAATACTATCCAGTAAGTAGTACTCTTGACCCTTGCCCTGCGAACAAAGTTTAGTTTGGTCCTAGTCAGAAAAGGTTACGGAGTCAGGTGGACGACAACACCGAACAATGAGCTATTGTTACTTCAAATGTCATGTTTGCTGTAATTAATATACATACTTTTTTGTTTTACCCGCTTAGTCATTAATCCTGAAATATCTTAGAAATAAGATATTTTCTGCGAAGAGATTTACTAAGCCATGGCCCGGAAAACTTATTAAACCACGTATTTTTTTTATAATTTACTAAACAAATCGCTAAAAGCGTCACATACATTACGTCTCTAGCAATTGATTTGGTTTCTCTATTACTTCTATAAAATGATCTTAAAAGAGCGAGTATATAAAACTCCGTATAATGGATTAAATAACTTACTCAATCTAGATAGTGACGTTTATTTACTTTTATTTTTTAAATAAAATCCATTGGTCAGTTGGAACGCTGCACTATCGTTAGATTTTACGACGTTTCGTATTGTGTTTAAATAGCGCACCAGCCAGTAGCTCAGCGAAATTGGCCCCTACTTCACTAACGCGTATTATCTGACATCGTCCATTGCTGGTTTCTAACTTCCGTGTCTATAGGCCGAGATACACACGTACATACAAATACGGGTGGGTTTTAAAAGGGGGTGTCCGCCAAATCTGACTAATTTTGAAAGTCCTTTCGTCCGATTAAAGTGCGTAGTTATTGCTACCATCTTCACAAATTATCAACCTGCCGCTGCCTATTACCATAATACACTGAAACCTAACAACTGAAACGTAACAGGCGCTTCCAGGTCCACCTTCTCTCAGAAAAAAGCAGATGGAGGTCCTTAAAAAATGGCCTTCCGCAGGGTAGTGTGTTAGCTCCAATGTTATTCAATATCTACACTAACGACCAGCCGCAATCACCGGACACTAAAAGCTTTATTTATGCTGACGATCTGGCCCTTACATCCCAAGCTTCTTCCTTTGAGGTGGTCGAAAGGAACTTAAGCGGAGCACTGGATAGACTAAGCTGCTTCTATGAACAGAATTCCTTGCGACCGAACCCCTCAAAGACACAATCCTGCGCTTTCCACCTACGCAACAGCGATGCCAGGCGGACACTTAACATCCGGTGGAGGGATGTGCCGATTGCCCACTGTGCTACTCCAAAATACCTTGGTATTACCCTGGACAGAGCTCTAACTTATAGGCAACATTGCATAAATACAAAGCAAAAAGTGGGCACCCGGAACAACCTCTTGCTCCGCCTGATTTCCTCTAAGTGGGGAGCTTCACCGCCAACCTTACGGACGACCGGACTGGCCCTTTCCTTTTCGGTTGGCGAATACGCCGGCCCAGTATGGAGCCGATCAGCACACACGCATTTGGTGGATACAGCACTAAACGACACATGCCGGATTATTACGGGCTGTCTGAAACCAACCCCTGTTGGTATGCTGTATCCACTGGCTGGTGTTGCTCCTCCGGACGTTCGTAGAGACGTGGCTAGTTCTCTGGAACGCTTAAAAAAAGAGTCTGACCACCGACACCCCTTACACCATCATGTGCCGGTAACCCAGAGACTAAAAAGTCGCCACAGCTTCATTAAAGAGGTTCCCCCCATAGACGGAGAAGCAAACCTAGCGCGCATAAAACTTTGGGAGGAGAGATACCCCATGGCGTCACTCATTCCGCTATCGGAACACCTCCCTCCTGGGCATAATCTACCATGGCAAACTTGGAAGTCCTTAAATAGGCTGCGGACCCAAGTCGGCCGAAGCAAGGAGAATATGCACAGGTGGGGCTATAGTGCGGAGAGCACATGTGTGTGTGGTGTGTCTCCCCAGACAATGGCGCATCTTATGACTTGTCCTGCGTGTCCCTACACCTGCACACGCGAGGACCTATACAACGCAACTGACAATGCTTTGTCAGTGGCTGAATACTGGTCCTCACACATTTAAACGTCAGAGTCGACTCGCAAAGAAGAAGAAGAAGACTGAAACCTGTCTTATACTTAAGCCAGGAAGTGTATCATGCTGTTTATTTTTTACTATCAGACCACCACGTAAGTAGACCAAGTTGTACCTATATGTGGTAATGCTGGTAATACACAGCCGTTTTGATCACTGGTTTGACGGTCCGGCGCTGAGATGGAACTTTACGGTGTCCGTGGATCGGCCGCATCACGGCTCGCGGGATAAGTATTTATATATACCCGATGCTATTCTAAACTAACACCACACAAGCAGCAATGTACAGCAACTCGCAAGTCGCCCTTTTGATTACTGGTCTATTGGAGCTGCGATGGAACTTTACGGTTTCCGTGGATCGCCGCGTCACGGCTCGCGGGATATTTATACTCGCGTTCGGGAAATTCACGATTATAGTCTTCCTGACCAAATGCTATTTGAAATAAACGGTCTCAATATTTCGTAGTTTATTGGCACAGGTATGAGTAATAGGTGGTAATTAGGCCTTAATGGTAGTACTTCTAGTTGAATGGATTCATTCATTCATTTTCGGGAAATGAATCTGAAATTCTCGTCTGAGTTATGGGTAGAAAGGTGGCAAAAATCTGACGGACATTGGAATAGCAGAATAAATTAAAAGTAGATCTTGGCAGTGAGATATTGCTAAAATTATATCTCGTGTTTTCTCATTCTATGATACCCGCATATCTGTAACCAAAGAATTAATGTTGTCTGAATATTCTCATACATAACCTTATTATATTATAGGTAATTGGTTTTTCAGCTCATTGGGTAATATCACAATTTATAGGTATGGTTCCTAGAATATAAAGATGGCATTAATAATTTTATGTCTATGTAGCAATCTTGACCAGATTTAGGATTATTTACAACCTTGTCTACGATGAACTCCGCCCATGTTGTTGATTAACCACTTAGGCTCTAATACGAATCACGGCGATCCAGGTCGCGGATGTGGAGCGAGCTTTATGACAGCAGTACCTGTGTATTGCTGTCGTATTCGCTAACAGCCTCTCAATCCAAATTGCCCTACTTCCCACATACATTAAAGTTTATGTTGATTAACTTGGAAAAATATTGTCAACATTTGGATCAACTCTGTCAACATATAGGCCGAATTCTCTGTAAATTCTCCATTTGAGTCAAATGGCTAACTGCTGATATTACTCTCCCAAGCTTTTCCATAAGCCACGGTTTTGGTCCAACTGAATCCAGCAGTGACCAAATTTGCTCTAGGCCCTAATTAAAGACTCTATTCACAAAATTGCGATGCGATGTCGCATAACACAAATCTACGAGCTCGTACGACGCATTTCAAGATTTCGCATCGCTCATTCGTGCGATGTCACTATGTCACGCGAATCGTGGAAGTGGTCTGTGTTTAGTCGCGACGCGAGCCAGGGAGAGAGAGCTCAGCATAAAAATCAAATGTAATAAATATGATAAATAAAATTCACAATCTAAACATATTGTTTGTTTACACATCTCAACTGAATAATGTGAATTAATAAAAAACACATAAAAATATTGGAACAAAGAGTGTAGGAGCGTTCTGAAACTGAGCATCTCGCGTAAAATTTGAACCCTTTTTATGCCAGTCGTAAAAAAGTCATAAAATGCGTATTTCATGTAGAGCCGATGTAGAGCGTAAAATTTATATCGGTTGGCAACAGCCGCGGGTAGTTCTAAAACATAGACACGGTCCAATTACCTAACCATCCTAGATTTATTAACCATAATTATCATATCAGAAAAATACGAGGAAAAGAAGCTACTTATTTGGCATGTTTGGCAAATCCCATATACAATACATGTAGTTAGGTAATTAAATTACCAAATAAGAGAAATAAAGCTGGAATATATACTTATGAGAATTTTCAGTCACATTATATTCCTTTTAAATAAATATTTAACAACTGCGGGAAGTAATTTAATATTAAATGACAGAAAATTCTATTTAATCACATTATAGCAGAATAAAGGGGCTTAATTTATTAATTATGAATAAAATTTTACATTCTTTTGTTGAATATGAAGAAAGAAAATTTCATAAAAGCCATTTCCCGGAGTATGATGAAAATTTTAATATTTTTAATTTATGAACCTATCTATCTCTTTTGTGTTATTTGTCGAAATATACACGTTTTCACGTAGTCGAAATAATATATGTTATATTAATATTATGTTAAATTTAGGCTTTTCTTTTAGGGTTAAACGGTTCACATGGTTGAGCGTCGCTTTCCATAAGAATAATATTTAACTATTGAATGGAAAGACTGCAAAAAACATACTTATAAAAATACGAGCGTATTTTATTGAGAATAACAAAAATTGATCTTTAGGGTATTTAGGTATATTAAAATTTTGGATTTCTTTTCGCTTGATCAAAATAATGATCAAATGATTTTTTGATCAAATACTTGTAGCAGTGCATTCGGATATTGGACAACTGAAGAGTGCGATTAATATTCAGTTAATAACGTCCAGATTGCACAGTCTGCCTTCGTCTCTACTATTTTGTAATATTGCAACTAAAATTAAATTGAAAATAAGTATCGTGACCGTCACTAAGTCGAGTCACAAAGACACATAAACAAATTAAAGTACGTAAAAATAGATAGGTAGTCATTATTGGACATAAATTACAGAATCTTACACTTAGACAATGCTTTCGATTCGTATATATTCACTCTATAGAGAGCATGACTTAACTAAATTTTAACCAAAATTGTTGCCATCTCTTTCTGTTCTCTCAGGATAGACAATAACAGTGACCATTTTAGTCAAGATTTAGTTACTTTGTGAGCATACAAATCGATACAAGTATACCGACTTAAATTAATGTAAGGTCTGAAAATGTAATGGGTGATTCTAAACGCTTTTTCAAATTATGTATTCCGAAACGAGAGGTACCCTGTGCAATGTGCATGTATTACTATTTCAAAGTCACCAGAACTTATGTAATATGAATGAACAGTGTCTGCAGCAGAGCAAAGTTTTCTCGTTATCAAGTTTGGTGCACTGTGACTGTGAGTGACAAGTCTCCGAAATATGCTGCGCTCAGCACTCCAATTATACTTTGTGTTTCTTCTGTTAACCCTCATCCATCATGCAATCGTCAAGGTAGGAGACATCTATTTTGTCAAAGTTTTAACATTAAGGGTCTCCCGGAGCGGCTATACAGTTTGCGAATGGAAGCGAAACTACGTTTGTATGGAATTTTGTCACTCCGGGGAAGTTAAAAGATTATATCAAATGATTGACCATCACATTGGACCAGCTTAAGTACCTAATAATTTTTAGGGTGCTTAATTTGTAACTACGTGCTTTTTTGTAAGATATCTACCAATAATAAATATATTTACCAAAGTTGATGGAAACAGAGTTGACGAGAGATCAGTTTCACTCAAAAACCTCAAAGACCAGCATACCCACGCATCGTTTCAATATAAGTAGGTTAAGTACTTTCAATACAAAAATTATCTCTTTTGTATTATTAAAATTTCAACTTTATATAAGCTAAAGCATTTTGAAACTCAAAGCAGGTGGGTAGTAACTAACGAGATTACCTGTCTCTAGGAAACAAACTTTAACCACGTGTCCTGCATATTTAAACTTTGCCGAGGAAAAATAAATGATAGTGCAATACATATTCTCATATTTAATCTAAGTTAGAAAGGGAGCTTTGACTTTTTGTTTTTGTTTCTAGTTTTCAAGCTGAATACGTGGGACATGTTTATTAATTTATTTTTGTGTAGTAAATGCTTTATTTGACAATGAATGAACCAGTATTTGCATAAGGATTCTTCTATAGGTACCTACACTACACCTTCACAGCAAAGAGGGTTGATTTATTTATGATCATGACACTTGAACTTTCCGGGAAAGTGGAAAAATAAAGGGAAGTTATTAATTTCCATGGTCGAAGTTATCTCTTTTGTAACCATTTTGGCCTGCTTTTACACTCTAGTAGAAATCGGCAACTCATTTTTATTTCAAAAATATCTAAAGAAATGCTTGAAACTTGGCAAACTTTATATGAAGTGCCGATTATTTTAGATTGAAATCTAAAGTTGATTTTAGTTTAAATTATGTTTACCCAGACTTTTCAATTGGTTTTGAAATATATTATATTTCATCCAAAGTGTACACAATGCACTTCAATTTGTATGCCCATTTACCAAGATACGATCGAGAGAGATAATAATCAAGAATTATTCGAACTGATAATGAATATTTTGGAATTTATCTACAAAAACTTAACCTATTTTCAATAACTACTAAACGCACCAAATTCATCTTTAAAATTTAATTCAATTTGAAGTTTCGTCCAAGCTTTGAAGCCTTCATTCTTTAATTAGTTTTTATTTTGATTGTTTTTCACTTAGGCTATGTTGTTTAAAGATTGAATGTTGTTTTTTTTTTTCACCCTTTATGCAAGTTCCAATATTATGGTCCCTACAGAAAAAAACACGGATTTTACTTCACTGAATTCAATAATGCATTTCATTTGCCAAAGCAGTCTTCCACAGGTGGAATGAGATAAATAAGTGAACAGTGCATTTTCACAGACGGCACTCTTACGTGCTCTTGCTCCGGGGATTCCCCGCATTAACTTGACTTTACTTAGCTTCATTACCGCTAATGTCTGACTGTCTGACACACATCAGCAAGCATGTTTGATGTTTATGGTATAGTTACATACATACATACATAAATCACGCCTTTATCCCTAATGGGGTAGGCTGAGCGTCAACGACCCAAACAAAGGTCGTTTCGCCACGTCTGACAAGTTTTGAGGGTTATTTAAGATATATACCTATTATGTCAGCGTAAAATTGAAACAACTGTTAGTTTACAAACTTACTTGTCAGTTTATAAAATATCGGTAGGTTAGGTTAGGTCAGATTATTGTCCTTAGATAGATTATAATCTAACGGTTTATGCAATATTACGGTGACATATACATATAGGTACATATCAGATCTGTAGGTATATTGCTGTAGTGATAGGTTGTCAGCCCATCACCTAAATTACAATACACTGTAACCCTCGAATCCCTTTTGCTTACTCCTATAGCATGCTCGGGAGGAAGGGCAGCTGGAACATTCTTTGTTCCCATGCAGTCCAGCATGGCAGAAGGTAAAATATATTATTATACATAGGCATAACTACGGTAATCCGGGCAACAACGTCACGACGTCCTGACGTGAGATTTTACATTGTGCGACGTGGATATCCACGTCACGACGTAACGTTCAACGTCGACGTAACGTTGGACGTCACGACGTCGTCACGTCATTTATTTAAACTATACCTAGTTAGATATAGGTATATCGACAAATAAATGTTCTTCATATTGAGTTAATTACTAATAACACGACTACTACTTATAGTTTTAAGTGAACTTATGGCCTCGACGTTTTAACCCTACACGAGGAGAGTAATCTTCAGGAGTGCCAAGATGATTAACCACCACTGCATCAGATCTTTGAGTTGCGTTTGAGTTTGAATTTTATTTTATTTGAGGCGACTCTATTCCTGTAACAAGAATTCCTTACTCAGCGTCTAATATTGAGTAAGCTCACGTATTAGTATTAAAGCTATCGTAGCATCTGATCATAACGTATGGTTTAATCTAAGTTCGACTTTTATGTCCTTCCATAAATCAAGCAAGTAGAGAGTGGTGCTGCTTTGTGCAGTTTCTATGCGCGCGTGTGATGCACATATAATAATAGTCCTCCAAACCGATTTTCGGTGATGGCGGCTAATCTCCCAGAGATCGGCCAACTGCGCGGGACTAGTTTTTAGTGCCCAAGTGTTTGCGCAATACACAGGTGAACTCTCTATTCCTTCAATCTCTTATTCTGATGAGACAGATTCACTGACCCGACCAGAGAGAAATCAGGCGCAGGACCGACTATTTACATGCCCATCTGACAGCATGGATCATCTTACTTTTTGAACAATCAGGTGATCAGCCTGCAATGTCCTAACCAGACTAGAAAAAACAATACAAAGTCATTGTCCCCCACCGGGAACTAACTGCCTCCGTGGTCTAGTGGTCTGAGCCATGGGCTCAACAGGTAAAGTATTTCTATAAAAAAATAAAGAACATGTTGTTTTATTCCAGTGTTATTCTATCCTTTTTTAACCATAGCCACATACATATTGTATAGTATTGGAACACATACATATTTATGGAGGAAATGTTTTTCTTCCTGAATAATAAATTGGATGATTTACTGGAATTCATACATTTTTATGATAAATCTTGTTTGTAAATTGCCCTCTTATTTTTAATAGTATTTGACTTACTGAAATATTTTTATGGTCAATAATTTCGACGTTATTTTAAAAGTATATTCCAATATCTAAACCAAACCGTTCTGATTTATATTCATTTCGCTCTTCATTTTATCAGATACCCCGTATGCGGTACCAAGTGCAGCATGTGTAAAATGTTGAACAAAGTCACCACCACAGACCTACTTTGTAGTAGATCATGCATGAAACTACATGAAATTAATCAAGCGTGTAATTATTGTAACTAACGTAAAATCTAGTTTGGTATCTGTGTCGTTTTTTATTAGTGATGTTTTTACAACTCAGTATTACACTACATAATTTATTTTATATGTTACCGCAGAAAAGTAGACTACTAGAACCTAAAAGTGTTTTCGCCACGACTAACAAACATTGAGTGCAATTTTAGACTGATAAATGTGTAGTTATATTTTACTAAATTGCAATACATGGTTTTTACAGCATGCCCGGCAGGATTAGCAGTCCAGCCTTGAAGGTTACCTATAATAGTATGTTTTAGGAAATATATTTATTTATTTATTTATTTAACAGTTTATTGTACACATGAACATACACAGAACAATTACATAGGAATTACGACACAACAGGCACTGCTTATTATTATTATTAAATATACCTAGTAATATATATTTTAATTACTTACGGTGTCTATGATAGGCTAGGTAGCTCTGTGCTCACCGTAAACATTTCCGCGCGTCGGCGGAACTGCACTCTCACGCGGCATTATGAACCGCCTGTTGTTTGAGTTTACAATGTCACTCGCACTTGGCCATTGTTGCTCGTGTGGCGGCTCGCGTCGCTAATTCCCTCGTTAGCGATGATGACACGGCCACTTGTGTCTGCACACTCACCTAGTTGAGGGGAAACGTTTATCGTTCATTAGTTATTTATGGCCTGGCAATGGAAAAGTTGCCACGGTGGTTGTTTGCGCTGTGCAAGCGGCTTGTGTTCTTCTGAGCCTATAAGAAAATTAAGTGTTGTGTAGCATGTGTCGTAGTTATGATCACAAGGTTGTATGTTCGCTTTTACGATTCCATTTTCATGGTAATGGTACTGCTACACACTTGCATGTGAATGGCACCGACTGCAACACACCTGCATGTGATGACATCACATTAAGCGGCGGCGGCAGGCGGTGCCAGCGTCATCTGGAGCTGGTCTGTTTACCTAAACGACTTCCATAACATAAAACGCGATGTTATTGAAAAGTCAGGTATCTTTATTGCCTAACCTATTAACACTGATTAAATTACAAGAATATATTTTTTTTAAGTATAATAATTAAACTTACATTTGTCGGAAGAAAGTGTAACTCTTTAATGAGCTAATTTAATAGTTAGTTTTGTTATTTCCAACATCCGATCCGATCTATGTGCAGTAAATATCTATATTTTGCTTTATTTTGAATCCTAACCCTCATCCATCATGCAATCGTCAAGGTAGGAGACATCTATTTTGTCAAAGTTTTAACATTAAGGGTCTCCCGGAGCGGCTATACAGTTTGCGAATGGAAGCGAAACTACGTTTGTATGGAATTTTGTCACTCCGGGAAGTTAAAAGATTATATCAAATGATTGACCATCACATTGGACCAGCTTAAGTACCTAATAATTTTTAGGGTGCTTAATTTGTAACTACGTGCTTTTTTGTAAGATATCTACCAATAATAAATATATTTACCAAAGTTGATGGAAACAGAGTTGACGAGAGATCAGTTTCACTCTAAAACCTCAAAGACCAGCATACCCCACGCATCGTTTCAATATAAGTAGGTTAAGTACTTTCAATACAAAAATTATCTCTTTTGTATTATTAAAATTTCAACTTTATATAAGCTAAAGCATTTTGAAACTCAAAGCAGGTGGGTAGTAAACTAACGAGATTACCTGTCTCTAGGAAACAAACTTTAACCACGTGTCCTGCATATAAAAGAAAGAAAATAATAAATTATTTATATGAAATAAAATAGCATTGTGAGTGCTAAAAATCCTCAAAAATCCATATCAATCTAGTTATGAAGAAATAAGCACAACATTGATATCTTTAGATAATGCATTTAAATAGCATTTTAAACATTTAATCAGTGTTAATAGGTTAGGCAATAAAGATACCTGACTTTTCAATAACATCGCGTTTTATGTTATGGAAGTCGTTTAGGTAAACAGACCAGCTCCAGATGACGCTGGCACCGCCTGCCGCCGCCGCTTAATGTGATGTCATCACATGCAGGTGTGTTGCAGTCGGTGCCATTCACATGCAAGTGTGTAGCAGTACCATTACCATGAAAATGGAATCGTAAAAGCGAACATACAACCTTGTGATCATAACTACGACACATGCTACACAACACTTAATTTTCTTATAGGCTCAGAAGAACACAAGCCGCTTGCACAGCGCAAACAACCACCGTGGCAACTTTTCCATTGCCAGGCCATAAATAACTAATGAACGATAAACGTTTCCCCTCTAAACTAGGTGAGTGTGCAGACACAAGTGGCCGTGTCATCATCGCTAACGAGGGAATTAGCGACGCGAGCCGCCACACGAGCAACAATGGCCAAGTGCGAGTGACATTGTAAACTCAAACAACAGGCGGTTCATAATGCCGCGTGAGAGTGCAGTTCCGCCGACGCCGCGGAAATGTTTACGGTGAGCACAGAGCTACCTAGCCTATCATAGACACCGTAAGTAATTAAAATATATATTACTAGGTATATTTAATAATAATAATAAGCAGTGCCTGTTGTGTCGTAATTCCTATGTAATTGTTCTGTGTATGTTCATGTGTACAATAAACTGTTAAATAAATAAATAAATAAATATATTTCCTAAAACATACTATTATAGGTAACCTTCAAGGCTGGACTGCTAATCCTGCCGGGCATGCTGTAAAAACCATGTATTGCAATTTAGTAAAATATAACTACACATTTATCAGTCTAAAATTGCACTCAATGTTTGTTAGTCGTGCGAAAACACTTTTAGGTTCTAGTAGTCTACTTTTCTGCGGTAACATATAAAATAAATTATGTAGTGTAATACTGAGTTGTAAAAACATCACTAATAAAAAACGACACAGATACCAAACTAGATTTTACGTTAGTTACAATAATTACACGCTTGATTAATTTCATGTAGTTTCATGCATGATCTACTACAAAGTAGGTCTGTGGTGGTGACTTTGTTCAACATTTTACACATGCTGCACTTGGTACCAGCATACGGGGTATCTGATAAAATGAAGAGCGAAATGAATATAAATCAGAACGGTTTGGTTTAGATATTGGAATATACTTTTAAAATAACGTCGAAATTATTGACCATAAAAATATTTCAGTAAGTCAAATACTATTAAAAATAAGAGGGCAATTTACAAACAAGATTTATCATAAAAATGTATGAATTCCAGTAAATCATCCAATTTATTATTCAGGAAGAAAAACATTTCCTCCATAAATATGTATGTGTTCCAATACTATACAATATGTATGTGGCTATGGTTAAAAAAGGATAGAATAACACTGGAATAAAACAACATGTTCTTTATTTTTTTATAGAAATACTTTACCTGTTGAGCCCATGGCTCAGACCACTAGACCACGGAGGCAGTTAGTTCCCGGTGGGGGACAATGACTTTGTATTGTTTTTTCTAGTCTGGTTAGGACATTGCAGGCTGATCACCTGATTGTTCAAAAAGTAAGATGATCCATGCTGTCAGATGGGCATGTAAATAGTCGGTCCTGCGCCTGATTTCTCTCTGGTCGGGTCAGTGAATCTGTCTCATCAGAATAAGAGATTGAAGGAATAGAGAGTTCACCTGTGTATTGCGCAAACACTTGGGCACTAAAAACTAGTCCCGCGCAGTTGGCCGATCTCTGGGAGATTAGCCGCCATCACCGAAAATCGGTTTGGAGGACTATTATTATATGTGCATCACACGCGCGCATAGAAACTGCACAAAGCAGCACCACTCTCTACTTGCTTGATTTATGGAAGGACATAAAAGTCGAACTTAGATTAAACCATACGTTATGATCAGATGCTACGATAGCTTTAATACTAATACGTGAGCTTACTCAATATTAGACGCTGAGTAAGGAATTCTTGTTACAGGAATAGAGTCGCCTCAAATAAAATAAAATTCAAACTCAAACGCAACTCAAAGATCTGATGCAGTGGTGGTTAATCATCTTGGCACTCCTGAAGATTACTCTCCTCGTGTAGGGTTAAAACGTCGAGGCCATAAGTTCACTTAAAACTATAAGTAGTAGTCGTGTTATTAGTAATTAACTCAATATGAAGAACATTTATTTGTCGATATACCTATATCTAACTAGGTATAGTTTAAATAAATGACGTGACGACGTCGTGACGTCCAACGTTACGTCGACGTTGAACGTTACGTCGTGACGTGGATATCCACGTCGCACAATGTAAAATCTCACGTCAGGACGTCGTGACGTTGTTGCCCGGATTACCGTAGTTATGCCTATGTATAATAATATATTTTACCTTCTGCCATGCTGGACTGCATGGGAACAAAGAATGTTCCAGCTGCCCTTCCTCCCGAGCATGCTATAGGAGTAAGCAAAAGGGATTCGAGGGTTACAGTGTATTGTAATTTAGGTGATGGGCTGACAACCTATCACTACAGCAATATACCTACAGATCTGATATGTACCTATATGTATATGTCACCGTAATATTGCATAAACCGTTAGATTATAATCTATCTAAGGACAATAATCTGACCTAACCTAACCTACCGATATTTTATAAACTGACAAGTAAGTTTGTAAACTAACAGTTGTTTCAATTTTACGCTGACATAATAGGTATATATCTTAAATAACCCTCAAAACTTGTCAGACGTGGGCGAAACGACCTTTGTTTGGGTCGTTGACGCTCAGCCTACCCCATTAGGGATAAAGGCGTGATTTATGTATGTATGTATGTAACTATACCATAAAACATCAAACATGCTTGCTGATGTGTGTCAGACAGTCAGACATTAGCGGTAATGAAGCTAAGTAAAGTCAAGTTAATGCGGGAATCCCGGAGCAAGAGCACGTAAGAGTGCCGTCTGTGAAAATGCACTGTTCACTTATTTATCTCATTCCACCTGTGGAAGACTGCTTTGGCAAATGAAATGCATTATTGAATTCAGTGAAGTAAAATCCGTGTTTTTTTCTGTAGGGACCATAATATTGGAACTTGCATAAAGGGTGAAAAAAAAAAACAACATTCAATCTTTAAACAACATAGCCTAAGTGAAAAACAATCAAAATAAAAACTAATTAAAGAATGAAGGCTTCAAAGCTTGGACGAAACTTCAAATTGAATTAAATTTTAAAGATGAATTTGGTGCGTTTAGTAGTTATTGAAAATAGGTTAAGTTTTTGTAGATAAATTCCAAAATATTCATTATCAGTTCGAATAATTCTTGATTATTATCTCTCTCGATCGTATCTTGTAAATGGGCATACAAATTGAAGTGCATTGTGTACACTTTGGATGAAATATAATATATTTCAAAACCAATTGAAAAGTCTGGGTAAACATAATTTAAACTAAAATCAACTTTAGATTTCAATCTAAAATAATCGGCACTTCATATAAAGTTTGCCAAGTTTCAAGCATTTCTTTAGATATTTTTGAAATAAAAATGAGTTGCCGATTTCTACTAGAGTGTAAAAGCAGGCCAAAATGGTTACAAAAGAGATAACTTCGACCATGGAAATTAATAACTTCCCTTTATTTTTCCACTTTCCCGGAAAGTTCAAGTGTCATGATCATAAATAAATCAACCCTCTTTGCTGTGAAGGTGTAGTGTAGGTACCTATAGAAGAATCCTTATGCAAATACTGGTTCATTCATTGTCAAATAAAGCATTTACTACACAAAAATAAATTAATAAACATGTCCCACGTATTCAGCTTGAAAACTAGAAACAAAAACAAAAAGTCAAAGCTCCCTTTCTAACTTAGATTAAATATGAGAATATGTATTGCACTATCATTTATTTTTCCTCGGCAAACTTTAACCACGTG
>JARACY010002088.1:0-47331 GCA_029255725.1 Scrobipalpa atriplicella
AAAGAAATTTTTAGAGACTTTTTTCAAGAAAACCTTCATTTAATTTTTAAAGACCTGTCTAACAATACCCCACTCAATCAATATACTAAAAATATATATTTTTTTTTACCCCCCTTTCACTTGTATGGGATGGGAGGGGGTCAAATAGTATTTTTGAATTGTTTTTTTAAATTTCTAGATTTACGTCATTATAATCTATCTTCATACCAAATTTCATGTTAATAGGTGAAAAACTGAGGTTTTGCACAGGGGCGCGGCATACAGACGGACAAACTAGACGGACGGACAGACAGACAGGGCGAAACTATAAGGGTTCCTTGTTGACTACGGAATCCTAAAAAAACTGTTTTGTGATTTGATTAGCGCACATCCTCGGGTACCTATATAAATAAAGGCGTAGAGGACGCGGGAAATTTAGTTCAGTTTTGAATTACAAAGCGAATAGACGACGAAACCGAGCGGTGAAAACCTCTCAAAGGGGTACTACCATTTCTGGCATAGGTAGTGTGTATTGTGACCCTTATGTGTGAAATAAAAATTTCGGCGCACGATTAAACCTAATAACGTTTCGATTCTACACGCAAATATAAACTTAAAATATATTTTTGTCTATCACGTTCACATCACATTACTTTAATATTTTGATTTCTCGAAATTCCGATAACTTTCATTAATCATATCTCGGTAATGTGACGGTTAAGGAAAAATAACAGGTAATTTTTTATTTCTATTTGTGTGTAGATTCGAATAATTTTACACGTGTAGGTTTGATCGTGCGCCGCCGTCGCCGCCGCGACATTGATAAACAAAAATATGGGTCGCCTTTCACAGTATGTCAGGCTCCATACAAAAATGTTTCTTCCCCTTTATCTAAGCGAGAAATATTAGTGAAGTGAGTGAATTAAATAAAAATAAAAATCATTTATTGCCACAAGTTTTTATAAATGACATTAACGTACGCGCTAGGTCAAAATCTGTATTACATATGTAGTAAGTATAGGACGGTTAGTAGGTATACTTAGGTACATAGTGGACAATTTAATTTTGATACATAGGTATTTTATTATAACATTAGCATTAAAATATTTGTGTGCGTGTGTGTGTACTGTGTAGAGTGTGAGCGAGTTTGTGTGTGTGTGTGTGTGGTGATTCGTATTTTTTAAAAATACAATTCAAGAAAAGAAACATAAGTACCTACCTGCCTACATAAAAACAAATTTGGTATAAATATTGATAGGACATACATACATACATTTTGTTTAATCAGATCTTCGGTTTTACTATAGTAATAGTCGAAAGAAAGCAGCCACTGTTTTGTTTTGACTTTTGTTTCTCGAAAGGAAAATTTCCTTTTTTACCCGTGGTACTACTATTTATTTACCCGTTTTACTATCACCTCGGTCGGTTAGTGTTTTGTTAATTTTATTGTACCTAAATATATTGTAGGTATTGTATTCCATTTAATTATGTAAGTAATTATTATTTACTATTTAGATAATATACATGTAAATAAATATTTAAATAATAATAATAATACATATATTTATGGACTTTCATGAAATTTTGTACATTTGTTGCAAATTGTGAAAACATACGAAATTTTATGAAAATCCATCAACAATTTCCTTAAATAATCTCATCCGTTTCAAGCGGGCCGGCCTGCCCAGATGTCTCCTTTGCTGTCTGTACAAGACTTGCGGCTCATCACAAAATCTCAATCTCAATAATTAGGTACCTATCTATACATATAATAAATCTCTAGAAGGGTCGTGTCTGTACATTGAATCTTTTTACGTTGCTGTTCTGGGCCACGCTCGCCTCGACTCACTAAACGGCAACGTCGCAGGAATATTATAACCGAGTATCGTATAAGGAAAAATTACTCTTTTTTCCTTAGTCTTAGGTGTCAATAGGTATAAATTATTAAGAAATTATTATAATACTATTTATTAATACTAAAATTTACTGATAAAAATATCGTTACATTTCCATATTATCGATACAAATTATCAATATTTCATGAAAAGTATTGATATTTTGAAAATATCGATATCAGTCCCTGCCGAGAGACACCATTTGATGCAGTAAATTATAATGGAAAGAGTACATTAAGAAATGTCATGTCTGCAAACCTGGAAAATGTAATACTGTATTCCAGTGGCGTCAACATTCTTTTCTAGGCTAATACAATATACCTACTATACTATATTTAGGTACAATAAAATTAACAAAACACTAACCGACCGAGGTGATAGTAAAACGGGTAAATAAATAGTAGTACCACGGGTAAAAAAGGAAATTTTCCTTTCGAGAAACAAAAGTCAAAACAAAACAGTGGCTGCTTTCTTTCGACTATTACTATAGTAAAACCGAAGATCTGATTAAACAAAATGTATGTATGTATGTCCTATCAATATTTATACCAAATTTGTTTTTATGTAGGCAGGTAGGTACTTATGTTTCTTTTCTTGAATTGTATTTTTAAAAAATACGAATCACCACACACACACACACACAAACTCGCTCACACTCTACACAGTACACACACACGCACACAAATATTTTAATGCTAATGTTATAATAAAATACCTATGTATCAAAATTAAATTGTCCACTATGTACCTAAGTATACCTACTAACCGTCCTATACTTACTACATATGTAATACAGATTTTGACCTAGCGCGTACGTTAATGTCATTTATAAAAACTTGTGGCAATAAATGATTTTTATTTTTATTTAATTCACTCACTTCACTAATATTTCTCGCTTAGATAAAGGGGAAGAAACATTTTTGTATGGAGCCTGACATACTGTGAAAGGCGACCCATATTTTTGTTTATCAATGTCGCGGCGGCGACGGCGGCGCACGATCAAACCTACACGTGTAAAATTATTCGAATCTACACACAAATAGAAATAAAAAATTACCTGTTATTTTTCCTTAACCGTCACATTACCGAGATATGATTAATGAAAGTTATCGGAATTTCGAGAAATCAAAATATTAAAGTAATGTGATGTGAACGTGATAGACAAAAATATATTTTAAGTTTATATTTGCGTGTAGAATCGAAACGTTATTAGGTTTAATCGTGCGCCGAAATTTTTATTTCACACATAAGGGTCACAATACACACTACCTATGCCAGAAATGGTAGTACCCCTTTGAGAGGTTTTCACCGCTCGGTTTCGTCGTCTATTCGCTTTGTAATTCAAAACTGAACTAAATTTCCCGCGTCCTCTACGCCTTTATTTATATAGGTACCCGAGGATGTGCGCTAATCAAATCACAAAACAGTTTTTTTAGGATTCCGTAGTCAACAAGGAACCCTTATAGTTTCGCCCTGTCTGTCTGTCCGTCCGTCTAGTTTGTCCGTCTGTATGCCGCGCCCCTGTGCAAAACCTCAGTTTTTCACCTATTAACATGAAATTTGGTATGAAGATAGATTATAATGACGTAAATCTAGAAATTTAAAAAAACAATTCAAAAATACTATTTGACCCCCTCCCATCCCATACAAGTGAAAGGGGGGTAAAAAAAAATATATATTTTTAGTATATTGATTGAGTGGGGTATTGTTAGACAGGTCTTTAAAAATTAAATGAAGGTTTTCTTGAAAAAAGTCTCTAAAAATTTCTTTCTCGAGATATTTGCATTCAAAGTTGCAGTATTTGTCACAAATTTGATCCGGTCATATCTTCAAAACAATAAATTCAAAAATTATGAAAATAAATTATGAAATATAGCTCTTTAGTTGTAGTTGTAATGAAAACTATAGCATGTATAGTTTGCGAAATATTAAGGGAAAACCGCTTCAACAAAAACAACTTCATCTGTAAAGGTGAAATAAAATAATCCTTATATAGCTTTGTATATAAGCTTGAAATCAAATTTTGAAGATAATTAGTATGTTGTTATAAGTAAACATATAAGGCTACGGAACCCTACATTATGGGCGTGTCCGACATGCTCTTGGCCAATCTTCTACGTCATTTTCGATGGTCAATCGAGAAACATATAGCAATGGCAATGGCAACGATACGAAAAGTCGCGACGATAACAGAATTAGACAAGGATAGCGCTATAAGTTAAAAAGTGATAAATAATACATCGAGTAGCGAAAATGTTGCCAGACCGGTCTTATTAAAAACAAAATATGGATAAATTAATAAAGCATTTATTTTGCAGTAAATAAAATGCATAATTGAAAATATTGTACGTATTTGAATAAGTGGTTAAAATTGGTAGCAATTACGACTTAACTTTAAATTTCTATATTTATTTGTTTTTATGTATTTTTTTTTATTTATTCGGAATGGGTTTGCCCTTGACTCTAGACACCTAAGTCAGGGATGACCGTGACAGAGTCGACGATGGAGCGAGCCAACCCAGAGGATGCCTGTTAAGGCAGTGGCATTCTCACGCACCGACGGAACACAGCAAGCTGTTTGGCTAACTAAAATATAAGTACCTACCTACAATACCTACCTGTTATCGCCTATCATGCGTGAAAGAACAAAAAGGTATGGCAATAATTTTAGTCAAGATTTAGTTAAGTCGTGCCCTCCACGAATCGATAGCATTGCCTGATTACGCCTGCCTATTTATGTTAAACAAGCATCACATCATTGAGGTAATATGTACTACTACGCCTACGACATACAGATCAATGCATCACATCAATAAAATCTATACCTATTTATCACTTTTTAACTTATAGCGCTATCCTTGTCTAATTCTGTTATCGTCGCGACTTTTCGTATCGTTGCCATTGCCATTGCTATATGTTTCTCGATTGACCATCGAAAATGACGTAGAAGATTGGCCAAGAGCATGTCGGACACGCCCATAATGTAGGGTTCCGTAGCCTTATATGTTTACTTATAACAACATACTAATTATCTTCAAAATTTGATTTCAAGCTTATATACAAAGCTATATAAGGATTATTTTATTTCACCTTTACAGATGAAGTTGTTTTTGTTGAAGCGGTTTTCCCTTAATATTTCGCAAACTATACATGCTATAGTTTTCATTACAACTACAACTAAAGAGCTATATTTCATAATTTATTTTCATAATTTTTGAATTTATTGTTTTGAAGATATGACCGGATCAAATTTGTGACAAATACTGCAACTTTGAATGCAAATATCTCGAGAAAGAAATTTTTAGAGACTTTTTTCAAGAAAACCTTCATTTAATTTTTAAAGACCTGTCTAACAATACCCCACTCAATCAATATACTAAAAATATATATTTTTTTTTACCCCCCTTTCACTTGTATGGGATGGGAGGGGGTCAAATAGTATTTTTGAATTGTTTTTTTAAATTTCTAGATTTACGTCATTATAATCTATCTTCATACCAAATTTCATGTTAATAGGTGAAAAACTGAGGTTTTGCACAGGGGCGCGGCATACAGACGGACAAACTAGACGGACGGACAGACAGACAGGGCGAAACTATAAGGGTTCCTTGTTGACTACGGAATCCTAAAAAAACTGTTTTGTGATTTGATTAGCGCACATCCTCGGGTACCTATATAAATAAAGGCGTAGAGGACGCGGGAAATTTAGTTCAGTTTTGAATTACAAAGCGAATAGACGACGAAACCGAGCGGTGAAAACCTCTCAAAGGGGTACTACCATTTCTGGCATAGGTAGTGTGTATTGTGACCCTTATGTGTGAAATAAAAATTTCGGCGCACGATTAAACCTAATAACGTTTCGATTCTACACGCAAATATAAACTTAAAATATATTTTTGTCTATCACGTTCACATCACATTACTTTAATATTTTGATTTCTCGAAATTCCGATAACTTTCATTAATCATATCTCGGTAATGTGACGGTTAAGGAAAAATAACAGGTAATTTTTTATTTCTATTTGTGTGTAGATTCGAATAATTTTACACGTGTAGGTTTGATCGTGCGCCGCCGTCGCCGCCGCGACATTGATAAACAAAAATATGGGTCGCCTTTCACAGTATGTCAGGCTCCATACAAAAATGTTTCTTCCCCTTTATCTAAGCGAGAAATATTAGTGAAGTGAGTGAATTAAATAAAAATAAAAATCATTTATTGCCACAAGTTTTTATAAATGACATTAACGTACGCGCTAGGTCAAAATCTGTATTACATATGTAGTAAGTATAGGACGGTTAGTAGGTATACTTAGGTACATAGTGGACAATTTAATTTTGATACATAGGTATTTTATTATAACATTAGCATTAAAATATTTGTGTGCGTGTGTGTGTACTGTGTAGAGTGTGAGCGAGTTTGTGTGTGTGTGTGTGTGGTGATTCGTATTTTTTAAAAATACAATTCAAGAAAAGAAACATAAGTACCTACCTGCCTACATAAAAACAAATTTGGTATAAATATTGATAGGACATACATACATACATTTTGTTTAATCAGATCTTCGGTTTTACTATAGTAATAGTCGAAAGAAAGCAGCCACTGTTTTGTTTTGACTTTTGTTTCTCGAAAGGAAAATTTCCTTTTTTACCCGTGGTACTACTATTTATTTACCCGTTTTACTATCACCTCGGTCGGTTAGTGTTTTGTTAATTTTATTGTACCTAAATATAGTATAGTAGGTATATTGTATTAGCCTAGAAAAGAATGTTGACGCCACTGGAATACAGTATTACATTTTCCAGGTTTGCAGACATGACATTTCTTAATGTACTCTTTCCATTATAATTTACTGCATCAAATGGTGTCTCTCGGCAGGGACTGATATCGATATTTTCAAAATATCAATACTTTTCATGAAATATTGATAATTTGTATCGATAATATGGAAATGTAACGATATTTTTATCAGTAAATTTTAGTATTAATAAATAGTATTATAATAATTTCTTAATAATTTATACCTATTGACACCTAAGACTAAGGAAAAAAGAGTAATTTTTCCTTATACGATACTCGGTTATAATATTCCTGCGACGTTGCCGTTTAGTGAGTCGAGGCGAGCGTGGCCCAGAACAGCAACGTAAAAAGATTCAATGTACAGACACGACCCTTCTAGAGATTTATTATATGTATAGATAGGTACCTAATTATTGAGATTGAGATTTTGTGATGAGCCGCAAGTCTTGTACAGACAGCAAAGGAGACATCTGGGCAGGCCGGCCCGCTTGAAACGGATGAGATTATTTAAGGAAATTGTTGATGGATTTTCATAAAATTTCGTATGTTTTCACAATTTGCAACAAATGTACAAAATTTCATGAAAGTCCATAAATATATGTATTATTATTATTATTTAAATATTTATTTACATGTATATTATCTAAATAGTAAATAATAATTACTTACATAATTAAATGGAATACAATACCTACAATATACTATTTATAAATATATGAGTATTATATGTATATATATGTTATATTTTTATATTTCAAGATTTATTAAAATTTAAATAATAGTTAAGTTACATATTTATAGGCATACCTACGTTACGGTTCCCATCTGTCCTCTGCTCTCAATTGAAATTTACTCCTTCAGAGGATAACTGTTATTGGCTTTTAGTTAAGTTCAAAATATTTAAGTTTTAATTGTAGTCTAAAGCTGTTGTTATCCCAAATAAATAAATAAAAAAAAAAATATATATATATATCACCGGCAATGTGTATAATACAGGCATTATATACAATGCCTAGGCTATGTATAGAATGCCTTGGTCCGGTAGGCAATGTGTGAAATATAATGATTATGAATATTAATATCTATTATATGCTTTGCCTAGGCATTGTACATAATTCCTCGGCATTGTATAGAATGTCTGCTGATCCACCGGCAATGTGTGAAATACATTGAAATGGTCTGTATGTTGTTAGGTTAGGTTAGGTTATGTTAGGTTAGGTTAGATTAGGTTAGCTCTCGTCTACTCTCGTCTAATTAACACATTGCCGGCTGGTCATTCGGCATTGTATACAATGCCTAGGCCAAGTGTGAAATAAATAATATTTCATGCATTGCCTGGACGTTTTAGGCATTCTATACATTGACGAGGCATTGTATACATACAATGCCAAATTATAAACATTGCCGTTAACATATACAGGGTGTTAATTTAATTGCGTGCCATAGCTTAGTTAGGAGGTGTTTCAGTAACGTAAAAGGAGCCCAAGACAAATATTTTAAAAAATCCAACTCCATAAATAAAAAAGTTAATAATCAGTATTTATTATGATTTCAAAAGCTGCATCTAGCTCTCCGGCTATAACCGAGCCTGCGCGAGTCTCTCTCATTGGTCGATAGCGACTCGCGCTGCGCGCCGCGGCGCGCGTGATTGATTATAGCCGGATGGCCAACCGCAACTCTGGGAATCATCATGAATGATACCTACTGAATATTGTTTTTTTTTTTTTTTTGGATTTTTTTAAATATTTTATGGGCTCCTTTTACGTTACTGAAACACCCCTTAAGCTATGGCACGCAATTAAATTAATACCCTGTATATTCGATAGTTGTTCAATTTTGTTGTCTGTCTGAGCGTCCTGTATATGAATATCATGAATGAAAACAATGTACAGCAAAAGTGTGCGGGTACCTACGGTGTGTTTGGGAAAATTAAGAAATCTTTTAAAACTGCTTCTCATCAGGTGGTGACGTGGGTCGATGGGTCGACAGTCGACGTGGTTTGTAAGTTAGGTCGACGTGGATCGATAGGTCGTTAAGTCGACGTGGGACGACGATGGGTCGATGTGGGTCTATGAACGACGTGGTTCATAATGTCGACGTGGATTGATGGGTCAACGTGGGTCTACCCATCGACCCACGTCGACTCCACGAAACACTTGGACCCGACAAACCACGTCGACTCCATGAACCAAGTCAACCCATCAAACTACGTCGACCTAAGAAACCACGTCGACACTTAGACCCGATTTCTCGATAACTAGATCTAACTAAAAACGCTATGCCCATAAAATACAACGGCACCGTCCAAGTGGATTTTGCGCACGATTTATCTTTTGTAGATATAATGTACCTATAAATAAATTAGCATTATTTTGCATTAATTGAGTCGGTACAAGAATAAGAATTTTTTAACGGTGATTCTATACCGGGTGTAAGGGACAGCGTCCCGCAAACTGATGGGGGTTGCTCAGTCAACGATACTGAACACATATCACCAGGATTTTTTCAGGAGCCGTGATAATAGAGACAGTTAAAAAATATTTCTATAAAAGAAATAGCTTTATTGGGTTGTTGGGATTCTCCACTGAAACTGCATTTGCGATTGCTAAAATAGAGAGAACGTCACGTCTTCCTTTGTATGATGGCTTCTATACAAATGTTTTGTTTTAGTCAGAAACATTTTAACCCTTTACGGCATACGAGTCCAAATATGACCACAATTTTTTTATCAGTTATTTTCACTCAGTAAAGGTAACCAAACAAATATAAATTATCAAAAATGGGTGGTCATATTTGGACTCGTATGCGTTAATGATTTAATAATCAGACAAAGCAAACATATTTTGCTTCTGTTTTATTGCGTTGTCATGTTAATTGTTTGTCGGCAGGAGACTCACCTTAACCGATAGAACTTGGCATTTTCATATTATATAGGGAGAAAAAAAAACGTTTACAATAATGCCAGCTGTTGGAATTGATCTTGGTACTACCTACTCCTGCGTCGGTGTGTGGCAGCATGGAAACGTGGAAATCATCGCAAATGACCAGGGAAACCGAACAACACCATCCTACGTCGCGTTCACAGACACGGAGCGTTTGATCGGCGATGCAGCGAAGAACCAGGTTGCTCTCAACCCCACCAACACAGTGTTCGATGCGAAGAGGCTGATCGGACGGAAATTCGACGACCCGAAGATTCAGGCGGATATGAAACACTGGCCTTTCAAAGTCATCAACGATTGCGGAAAGCCAAAAATTCTAGTCGAATTCAAAGGCAAAATGAAGCGATTCGCGCCTGAAGAGATCAGCAGCATGGTGTTGACGAAGATGAAGGAAACCGCGGAGGCCTACCTGGGAAGTCAGTGCGAAGCGCGGTGATCACGGTTCCTGCCTACTTCAACGACGCCCAACGTCAAGCCACTAAGGATGCGGGAGCTATTGCTGGTTTGAACGTTCTACGAATTATCAACGAACCGTCAGCTGCCGCCCTAGTATACGGTCTGGATAAGAACTTGAAAGATCAGAGAAACGTTCTGATCTTCGACTTGGGCGGCGGTACCTTCGACGTGTCCATTTTAACCATCGACGAAGGATCGTTCTTCGAAGTAAGGGCAACAGCGGGTGATACGCACCTGGGAGGAGAAGACTTCGACAACAGATTAGTGAACCACTTGGCGGAAGAATTCAAGAGGAAATACAAAAAGGAAATCAAATCGAACGCTAAAGCGCTAAGGAGGTTGCGTACAGCCGCTGAGCGCGCGAAACGAACGCTGTCCTCGAGCACAGAAGCTACTATTGAAATCGACGCGCTTTACGAAGGCATCGACTACTACACCAGAGTTTTCCGCGCTCGTTTCGAAGAGCTATGCTCCGACTTATTCCGAGGAACATTGGAACCAGTCGAGAAAGCTCTACGAGATGCTAAAATGGACAAAAACGACATCCATGATGTAGTCCTCGTGGGTGGATCAACTCGAATTCCTATGATACAGAACCTGCTGCAAACGTTCTTCTGTGGCAAGAAGCTGAATCTCTCCATCAACCCGGATGAAGCCGTCGCCTGCGGAGCTGCTGTTCAAGCCGCCATCCTCACAAGAAATACCGACCAACGCATCCAAGATTTCCTCTTATCAGATTTAGCACCTCTCTCCTTGGGCATCGAGACTGCTGGAGGAGTCATGAGGAAAATCATCAAACGTAACTGCACACTCCATTTAGGCAGTCTCAAACTTTAACTACATATTCGGACAACCAACCAGCGGTGACCATCCAAGTCTACGAAGGCGAACAAGCGATGACCAAGGATAACAATCTATTGGGAACGTTTGACCTGACTGGCATACCGCCAGCACCGCGAGGTGTGCCACAGATCGTCGTCGCATTCGATTTGGATTGTAATGGCCTCCTCACCGTATCTGCCAAAGAAAACACTACTGGCTGCAGCAAGAATATCGTAATCAAAAACGACACAGGCCAGCTATCGCAAGCAGAGATCGAGCGGATGTTGGCCAAAGCAGAGAAGTACAAGGAAGAAGACGAGCGGCAGAGGCAGCGCCTCGCATCTCGCAACCAGCTGGAAGCTTACATCGTTAGCGTGAAGCAAGCTCTAGAAGACGCCGGTCACAAGCTTAGCGCGTCTGACATGAACGCAGCTAGACGCGAATGCGACGAAGCGCTGAGATGGCTAGATAACAACACGCTTGCTGAGAAGGAAGAGTACGAAGATCGCTTGAAGGAAATCCAGCGAGTATGCTGGCCGATTATGACTAAGATGCACGGCGGTAGGGGCAAGGGTGGTATGCCTGGAGGAATGGGTGATATGCCTGGTAGTTATAGCGGCGGATACTCAGATGACGACAACTACCAAGCCCCACGATTGAAGAAGTTGACTAAACAACCAAGCTTCAAAATTAGCTCTTTTCCAGTACTCTACCTACTAATATTAATTTTCATAATACTGATGTAGGTACCTTAGTTTTCAGTCAATCGATTATCTACTTTGTGTTCATCTGTTGCTTTAATTTAATAATAACTAAAAAAATACAATTTAATAAAAAAAATTGTTATTTTATTATTTCAACATTACACAAATACATGATCCCTTAACACAAACAACGCTAATAATAATAAAAATTAAAAAGCTTATTTTACTTTTTACTTTTTATCCGGGTCTATTCGCGATAAATGTTAGTAAAATGAGTGTAAATGATCGCGAGTGCTAAAAAGTTAAAAAACTTAGTCACCACACTGAAGTTAACAAGTTTTATCCGTTCACTATTATTTATTGTTTGGCTGCATGGCCTAATGGTCTCTACCTTTAGTATAGACACATTTAAAAAGCTACTTTTATGCTCTTTCATAATAAGTACGTTTTATCGAATCAACACAATAAATAATTTATTCGTAGATTCTAAGTACGTTTGTGCACTTATCTGTATCAAATACTTCCAGATGAAAAGTAAATGGATGGGTTGGATGGGTGCACAAGAATATGGATCAGTACACAAACATACTAATGCTTGTATTTATAAAAGTCACTCAAATTTGATACTAGTTTTATGTAGAGTTTTAAGTCGCCTGTCTTACTCAGTCTAATTTTTAGTTCCTACTTAGGTACGCTATCACGACTCAGACTTCAGCCGAGTCGCTCCTAATTTATAAACATTATAATTCAAATTTAGAACGCGGGCGCGCACTCGGGATGTGTCGCTAGTCACGTATTAAGTGCGTATCAGCCATGTGTTTTGCGCCATTTATACAGGATGTTAAAATCAATTATACGGGGTGTATAGGGAAGTTATACAGAGTGTTAAAAATAATTATACGGGGTGTATGGGGAAGTTATACAGGGTGTTAAAATCAACTATACGGGGTGTATGGGGAAGTTATACAGTGCGTCAAAATCAACTTTACTCTGTGTATGGGGAAGTTATACAGGGTGTTAAAATCAACTTTACAGGGTGTATAGAGAAGTTATACAGGGTGTCAAAATCAATTTTAACACCATGTATAACTTCTCTATACACCATGTAAAGTTGATTTTAACACCCTGTACAACTTCCCATACACCCCGTAGAGTTGATTTTAACACCCTGTATAACTTCCCTATACACAGAATAAAGTTGATTTTGACACCCTATATAACTTCTCTATACACCCTGTAAAGTTGATTTTAACACCCTGTATAACTTTCCCTTACACCCCGTAAAGTTGATTTTAACACCCTGTATAACTTTCCCTTACACCCCGTAAAGCTGATTTTAACACCCTGTATAACTTTCCCTTACACCCCGTAAAGCTGATTTTAACACCCTGTATAACTTTCCCATACGTCCCTTATAGTTGATTTTAACACCCTGTATAACTTCCCCAGTCAATCAAGTGATTCAGCCTACATTGTCCTAGCCAAACTAAGGAAAATCTGGTGAAAGCAGCCTTGATGACACTGGCAGATTTGCCAATTGCAATAGCCAAATAAGTTAAAAGAAGAAGAAAAAGACTGACTCACGATTATGAACTCGAATTAGCTGATACGTACCTGATTTGAGTGCGGTAGCGTTTATAAATTAACAAGCTACTCAAGTTCTGAGTAAAAGTTTAATTTAAACTTGCTTGATCGACTCCCAAGTGCGGTTCTGAGTCTCGACTATGATTGCGGCCCTAAGATCTGCCTACTGAGTATTTGACCTAAGCAGACACATAATCATATCACTTTAAAAAAATATGGATAAGTAGGTACACAAACATACTAAGATCTGCCTACTGAGTATCTGACCTAAGCAGACACATCATCGTATAACTTTTCGTTATTATTTAAATAACCTTGATAGTTTATCAGTAAACTTTTTATAATGTAGCTGCATTGTACAACTAAATGATTTCGTCACTACTGTGTTGTTTAGCCAATGTAAGTAAGTAATTCATATTCACATCATGCTCTGATCACCATCCTGTTTCTATTCATTGTTTAAATTATATGATGCTATTCCACTGGTTTATGGTTAAAGGTTTCAATTTTTTTTTACCATATCGTCTGGAATAAAATAACTCAAAACTTGTCAGACGTGGCGGAACGACCTTTGTTTAGGGCGTTTTTGCCCTGCCTACCCCATTAGGTATAAAGGCGTGATTTTATGTATGTATTTATGTACGAAGTGTAGTCTAAACAAAGTATTAAAATAAAATAGTCTTTGTGAAGTCATGTCATTATTGAGTGGCTTTCACAGTATGCCAGGCAGGCAGGCTCCATACAAAAATGTTACGCCCCTTTGAAATTCTTTTGGGAAAAGAAAGACATATTTTTCAGCTTCATCATACAAATTGTCTTATCGAAGTAACTAATCCAGAACGTCAGACTATTGAATTATACTGTGCTAATATTATATTTTCTTTGTCGAAGTGGTTCGATGGGAATAAGTCAATGTTTTTTATTTTCTGAAAGAATTTCCTGTTGAAAGTTATTCAGTTTCGTTGACTGAGCAACCCCAACCAATCTTGTAGGTATATATCTAACTAAGTAAATACTTCGAAGAAAAACAAAATTACTTGCATTAAAAATTATTTATTAAATCTTAAAATTAACAGAATTATTATTTGGAGTATCACAAACAGTCTTTAGATTTAGAACATTACTATTGCTATGCTGAAGAGAGAGATCTCATTTCTTCTTGTCTTCTTTGGCCGAGTTATCCTTGATTTCCTTCCGAACGGGTCCAGTGTGTTGGATTGGAACCGCCTTCTCGCCCTTGACAGCCGGGGCCTGACGCGGCGCCGTGATGGTCAGCACGCCGTCAGATGATAAGCGGGACTCCACATTCTCAACCTGGCAACCCTCGGGCAAGGCGTACTTCCTCACGAAATGGCGAGAAATCATGCCGTGTTCGTCCTTCTTCTCCTCGTGCTTGCCCTCGATCACGACATAGCCATCAGCTGTTTTTACGGAGATCTCCTCCGGCGCAAAATGCTGGACGTCGAGGTTCACTTGGAACTTGTCTTTGTCGCACTTGATGCTCGAGCCCACGTCTCTTGTAGCGAGCTGCCTCCACGGGCGGAAGTACTCTCGGGATGGTACCGGGCTCACAGCACACAGCAGGTCGTCCGGAGTCAGTGCCAACCCGAAGTCCTGGTCGAACAGACGAGCAGGGAAACGAGGGAGGTCGTAGCCAAAAACGTACGGTAGTAGACTCATTGTAAATGCTTTTCACGAAAATTCACTTCACTTGAAATCGCAGTTAAGTTAAGATCACCGAATCCGAAGATTCACTTCACTTGCTCACTTCACTCGCACTTGATTGCTGAATTCAAAATTCCATGCCGAAGCCGCGCTTGCCACCGTATTTATACCGAATCCGCCAGGCAGCGTCATCTACTGGACAATAGTAGAAAATTCTCGAAAGGTTCAGTAGCATTCCAAATTGCCCAAACCCAAACTAAACTAGCGCCACCTGGTGCGGAGTAGCGGAACCAAAGAAAGATGTTGCCAGAATGTTGTCGTATTTCAAATTGTCCAACCAACTTATCGGCATGTCATACTGGTTCCGTTTCAATATGTGTAATTTATACTTTTTTAATTGCTGATAAAAAAATTAAGTAGTTTTCAATAAATATCTTATTTTAAAATTATTAATGAATTATTAGTAAGATAAATTTTATTTTGAGGCTCTTAATTTTCTTTTTAATAGAATCATCTACGCTACACCTTCTACTATCTAACATTGTTAACATTTTTTAATAGAGTTCTGCAGGCCTATGATGCGCACTGAAGACTTGGTTTTGTCTACGCAACGCATTATTCCTTTCGTTGCGCACTTCACTACGGAAAGGACGTGCATTAATCATAGTGAAGTATGCAACGCTTGTAGACAAATCTAAATCTTCAGTGCGCATCATAGGCCTACTGAACACTTAATGAACACAACCATTATTCAAATTGAATGTTGTGTTCATTTATTTATTAGGTATGCTAACCTATCAATTTAAATAAACATTGAAATATTTTAAATTCGTACGTTGAATTTAGACCGGACCAGAAGTTTCTCCATGGGTCATTTAATCATAAGTCAAAAAGGGTTTATTGATTTATTTTTTATCATTTTTTTTTTCAATACTAGTTTTATCATAAGGAATAGGTATTGACAAAGAAAAGGGGTCATTTTATTTTATGAATGTTTAACATACCTAAATTAAACGCCATTACAAATTTGTTTCTAATTTTATTTACATATCAAATATTATCCGTATCTGAACTTATTTACAAAAAATATCGTAAATTATAATAACAATAGTGAAAACAGAAATTAAATTGGTTAAAAAACACTGAGACATACCATCATAAAGCTAGTCTATATCTATCTCTCTCTTCGAAACGACCTTTTGTATAGAAGTGTAGTATGGCGGTCCTGTTATGTGAAGTCACATAACAGTTTGGATCTCTCTTTTTAACCGACGACTTAAAGCGTTATAACTCGAAAACTAATGAGTATTTGGTGAAAATTCTTTCACATTTATTTTTGTATGGTGACAACAATTCTTACTGATAATAAAAAAAGTCATGCTTATTCCCTACTAGCTGTGCCCGCGACTTCGTACGCCCGGTTTGTATGGAAAACACGCAGTGAAGCGTGTTTTTCATACAAAGACAAAGACCAGACAATGAGAAACACGCTTCCGCACGCGGGCTAGCAGATCCCGCTCCTACGCGTGGAGAAGCGTTTTCAGTATGTTCGACACTGCGTGTTTTCCATACAAAACGGGCGTACGAAGTCGCGGGTACAGCTATTATAATTAATTATTTAAAACGTAGTCATAATAATCATAAAAGCTTTACGTTATACTGTTTTTTAAATTTATGATCTGGCAACATTATGATTATTCTGGAAAAGCTGACTTCAAATAGAGCGCCACCTGGTGCTAAGTAGCAGAACCAAAAATGTTGCCAGAAGGATAGTTTTTATCACAATAATTATACAAAATTATACGTATGTAAAACAAATAATATCAGCATGTTTTAAATAGGGACAGTGGGGGCACAGTGGGACAAGGGGTACAGTGGAACGATTGAAAAAACTATTCAAACTTCAAACGAATTCGCGCGCTTCCACTTTGTCCAATAGCAGCGTTTCATGTGTCACGTGATACCGCAGTGAAATATGGCCGACTTTCGACTACAAAGTTTTGCGGAGAAAAATATTGTTTTTAGTGGTTAAAACTTAGAATTTTGTGCAGCAGAAGTTTTCTTTTTACAGAAAAAGTTGTGATAGCAGGTATGTGGTATTTTTTTCGATAAAGCTTCATCATTTTAGGTATCGATTGCAATTGAGTATGAAAACAGAAACATAACCTAAATTTTTAATTTTTTTTTCTAGTTTGCCGGCACCTTATGGGGCAGAGTGGGACGGGGTTCTATGGAAGGTGTTTCAAGCATACAAAATATTTTGTTGGTCAGGTGTTGACAAACATGGATGAAAATAACGAGTATGACGTAAAGTATATGCGTCGGAGTGGAAAAGTTGACAACCACTTCTATTTTCCACTGGAACCAGATATGGCGATTGCATCAATTCTGGATATAGAAATGGTTCTGCCGAGTCCAAGCTTGTCAAACAAGACGAAGCGCCAAAGCCATATCTTTTATTTCCCTGAAAAGATATTAACCAAGTATTTGCTTGGTTAATATGAAGGTCTGATATAATTTACACGATTTAAATTAGTCTTGTTCCAATGTACCCCAGATGCTGTTTCATTGTACCCCAGACCTGGGGCAGAATGGAACAAAGGAAGTGTTGTCAAAGATTGGAAATTTCTTAGGTTTAAGTTTGATTTGTGATCTCTTTTTTGTAGTCAATCGATAGTTTAAGAAGCATTCTTGATTGTTTAAAAAAAACATTATAAAAATATAAAGAACTGATTTTTTTAAAAATACAAATAAGTTTTCTGTTCCACTGTACCCCAACTGTCCCTACGTCATAGGTATAGGTAGAGTAGGCTGCAGAAGTGCATACCTAGTACCGCCTCAAACGATTGAAGTTTTCTTGGAAATCCATGTAGCTATTAAAATATTTATTAAAGATTCGGATATGTCTTAATTAGTAGGTACTACAAATTTTTGAGACAATTTTATTAAAATCATTACACACTTTTGTAAAAACTTCAATCGTTTGCGGTGGCACTAGGTTTGCTATTTTGCAGCCTACTGTATGTACATAGAAAAGGGAAAAAAACAATCAATCAATTAATCGTTTTAATCGAATATCCTTGGGTGGATGTGGGCTGAAAATGATGATGATGATGATGTGAAACATTTAAAATCGTACTTGAAAGTATAAAAAACAAACAAGACAAGACGTATAATAACTACTAAGTACTTTTATAACTTTTTTAAGAAACAAACAGCACAAACGTTATACCTACCTGCATAAATAAATCTAGGTCAATAGGTATAGATTTTATTTTATACACCACTGCACCTTAACGTACCTATAATATGTCAGGAAACATACCCTTAAAGCAGGACACTAATCCCAAGGGATTTAAAGTTGTACTGAATTCCTTAATGCACCAAGGGTTATTATGAGATTTGAATTTGGAATGTCAAGTGAAATTCAAAGAAAATAATTTTCTGAAAAAAAAAAGGTATGGCTGAGTGTGTATTGCTACACTGGCCATCTGCACCCCCCGGCGAGTGTAAAAAGGCTGTATGACTAGTTAACTGTATGTGCTCTTTGCTTTGTGTAAAAAAATAAACAAAAAAAAAGAAAACGCGGTTTGTTTTTGTTAATTTACTCTTTGGTTTTTGCTAAAGTTTTTCCTTTAATGATTTTGACTTTCATTCCGAAAATTATCGAGTAAAATTAATATTTTGATCCCAAAAAATATTACGATATAGTACCTAAGTACCTATTGACTATAGCTATACTATTTTGCTATAAGTCGAATATTTGAAATACGAATAAATATGAACAATTTATTGCCTTTTTGGAAAAATAAGTAGTGGATTGTGGTGTGGAATGTGAACGGATCTGTTACTTCTGGTATGTTTTCAATATTTACCCATAAATTTTACATGTATATTTCTGAGCTTTATTATCTTACAGTCGTCCACCGCCGTATAAGTAATCTGTGCAGTAGGTGAATAAAGCATAGTATGCTCCTCGGGAATAAAAGTGTCTTCGCCTTGGGCAGGCTTGAATCCCTCACTACATTCAGGATTCTTGTTATAATTCCCTCGCTTCGCTCAGGAATTAAATATATAATTCCCTCGCTACGCTCGGGAATTAATCCTGGAATCCTTCATTCCGCTCAGGATTCAATATGCTGCCCGTGACGTTAGACACTGCTTTATTCCCTCGATGCATAATATACTATTATGTATGTAATCTATATTTAAAACACATAGGCAGGCGTAATTAGACAATATTAACCACTGATCCGTATTTAAATACAAGTTAATTCAATTTATGGACTTTATTTTACTGCAAATTATTTGCAAAATGCTATCCATATTTTTTAATAAGACGGGTCTGGCAGCACACTCGCTACTCGAATAGCATTTATCTCTCTTTAACTTATATCGCTGTCCTTATTTAATTCTGGAATCGTCGTGACGTTTCGTTGCCAGATGTTTCTCGATTGGCCATCCGGAATGACGTAGAAAATACTGTTTCGTGATTGGTCCGAATTCTGGGGTATATAAAGGCGTAGAGGACGCGGGAACTTTAGTTCAATTTTGAATTACGAAGTGAATAGAAAGCGAAACCGAGCGGTGATAACCTCTCAGACTTTATCGAAGCGAGTATTATTAGTGAAGTGAGTGAAAAAAACAGAACGTTTACAATAATGCCAGCTGTTGGAATTGATCTTGGTACTACCTACTCCTGCGTCGGTGTGTGGCAGCATGGAAACGTGGAAATCATCGCAAATGACCAGGGAAACCGAACAACACCATCCTACGTCGCGTTCACAGACACGGAGCGTTTGATCGGCGATGCAGCGAAGAACCAGGTTGCTCTAAACCCCACCAACACAGTGTTCGATGCGAAGAGGCTGATCGGACGGAAATTCGATGACCCGAAGATTCAGGCGGATATGAAACACTGGCCTTTCAAAGTCATCAACGATTGCGGAAAGCCGAAAATTCAAGTCGAATTCAAAGGCGAAATGAAGCGATTCGCGCCTGAAGAGATCAGCAGCATGGTGTTGACGAAGATGAAGGAAACCGCGGAGGCCTACCTGGGAAGTTCAGTGCGAGACGCGGTGATCACGGTTCCTGCCTACTTCAACGACGCCCAACGTCAAGCCACTAAGGATGCGGGAGCTATTGCTGGTTTGAACGTTCTACGAATTATCAACGAACCGACAGCTGCCGCCCTAGCATACGGTCTAGATAAGAACTTGAAAGGTGAGAGAAACGTTCTGATCTTCGACTTGGGCGGCGGTACATTCGACGTGTCCATTTTAACCATCGACGAAGGATCGCTCTTCGAAGTAAAGGCAACAGCGGGTGATACGCACCTGGGAGGAGAAGACTTCGACAACAGATTAGTGAACCACTTGGCGGAAGAATTCAAGAGGAAATACAAAAAGGACATCAAATCGAACGCGAGAGCGCTAAGGAGGTTGCGTACAGCCGCTGAGCGCGCGAAACGAACGCTGTCCTCGAGCACAGAAGCTACTATTGAAATCGACGCGCTTCACGAAGGCATCGACTACTACACCAGAGTTTCCCGCGCTCGTTTCGAAGAGCTCTGCTCCGACTTATTCCGAGGAACATTGGAACCAGTCGAGAAAGCTCTACGAGATGCTAAGATGGACAAGAACGACATCCACGATGTTGTCCTCGTGGGTGGATCAACTCGAATTCCAAAGATCCAGAACCTGCTGCAAACCTTCTTCTGTGGCAAGAAGCTGAATCTCTCCATCAACCCAGATGAAGCTGTCGCCTACGGAGCTGCTGTTCAAGCCGCCATCCTCACAGGAAATACCGACCAACGCATCCAAGACGTCCTCTTAGTAGATGTAGCACCTCTCTCCTTAGGTATCGAGACCGCTGGAGGAGTCATGACGAAGATCATCGAACGCAACTGCAAGATCCCATGCAAGCAGTCTCAAACTTTCACTACATATTCGGACAACCAACCAGCGGTGACCATCCAAGTCTACGAAGGCGAACGAGCGATGACCAAGGATAACAACCTATTGGGAACATTCGACCTGACTGGCATACCGCCAGCACCACGAGGCGTGCCAAAGATTGACGTCACATTCGACTTGGACGCTAATGGCATCCTCAATGTTTCTGCAAAGGAGAACAGCACTGGCCGCAGCAAGAACATCGTCATCAAAAACGACAGAGGCCGGCTATCGCAAGCGGAGATCGAGCGTATGTTGGCCGAAGCAGAGAAGTACAAGGAAGAAGACGAGCGGCAAAGGCAGCGCGTAGCATCTCGCAACCAGCTGGAAGCTTACATCTTTAGCGTGAAACAAGCTGTAGATGACGCCGGTGACAAGCTCAGCGAGTCTGACAAGGACGTAGCCAGACGCGAGTGCGACGAAGCGCTGAGATGGCTGGATAACAACACCCTTGCTGAGAAGGAAGAGTACGAAGATCGCTTGAAGGAAATCCAGCGTGTATGCTCGCCGATTATGACCAAGATGCACGGTGGCGGTGGCCAGGGCGGTATGCCTGGAGGAATGGGCGGTATGCCTGGAGGAATGGGCGGCATGCCAGGAGGGATGGGTGGAATGCCTGGTGGCATGGGCGGTATGCCAGGAGGAATGCCTGGTGGTTACGGCGGCGGATACCAAGGCCCCACAGTTGAAGAAGTGGACTAAACACCAAAGTTCAAAATTAGTTCCTTTTCTGTATTAAATAAAATAAAAATATGCATATTTTATAAAAGGTTTTTTTTTTTGTATAATATATAAAACAATACCATAATAAAATAAAAAGTATAGAATAAAAGAGTCCCCACTGTCTAATATTAAATTAAAATAAATATAAATGTTATCAGATTTCACACGGTTGTAATGAGAATCGAGCTCCCGTTTCGTGATTCACAGCACATCTTTAGCGTGAAACAAGCTGTAGATGACGCCGGTGACAAGCTCAGCGAGTCTGACAAGGACGTAGCCAGACGCGAGTGCGACGAAGCGCTGAGATGGCTGGATAACAACACCCTTGCTGAGAAGGAAGAGTACGAAGATCGCTTGAAGGAAATCCAGCGTGTATGCTCGCCGATTATGACCAAGATGCACGGTGGCGGTGGCCAGGGCGGTATGCCTGGAGGAATGGGCGGTATGCCTGGAGGAATGGGCGGTATGCCTGGAGGAATGGGCGGCATGCCAGGAGGGATGGGTGGAATGCCTGGTGGCATGGGCGGTATGCCAGGAGGAATGCCTGGTGGTTACGGCGGCGGATACCAAGGCCCCACAGTTGAAGAAGTGGACTAAACACCAAAGTTCAAAATTAGTTCCTTTCCTGTATTAATTTAATTTTGCCTACAATACTAATTTTCATAAGACTGATGTGTTGTACCTTAGGTTTTAGTCAACCGATTATCTTATTTATGATCATCTGTTGCTTTAATTAATAATAAAATAAAAACAAATTAAAATTTTGTTGTTTCATTATTTAAGCATAATAAAAATGAAAAAGCTTAGTCACCACACCACACTGTGAAGAACATAATCACAAAAATATTATAATCAGGCAGCCTTCTTACGCAACTGTTTTAGACCATTTTACTCTTGAGTTTCTTTTCTATTCACAAAAATTATATTGTAATGAAGATAACTTCCTACCTCCATCACCACCGATCTTTTGGATTTTAATAAAACCATTACACTATTTATTTTTTGTATGATTTTAATCATAAACAGCAGACATAGTGTTTTGTACATGTTCGACATTTGTTTACAATAAAATAACATAGTGGAGATAATTTTGATCAAACAGTTCTAAATTTTAATACAGTCTTAGGCTGCGTTTCCACCAGAGAGATATATGTGTCGTGCGAGGATGTGTAGATTGTGTAGCTGTGCTGTGAAAATGCGCATTAATTTGTCAAAAAACCTAATTAATGTGTCAAAACACATTAATAGGTCAAAATGCGCATTTTCACAGCACAGCTACAGATCCTCGCACAATGGCACAACACATTTCCATCGCCTATGTCTGGTGGAAAAGCAGCCTTAATATTCTACCTAGCAGAAAATGCAGTGGTCTAAAGCACAGAAAAGTCAACTTCTACTTTATAGTTCAAGTATTATGTATGTTCTAGTGCAACTGCAATACAGCTATCAGTTCACCATAAGATTATTACTGACATGACAGCCCCTTAGAACCATATTTGATCTAAAAGACAGCCCATATAAAATGAATATTCTGCATGCATACAACTTGTAAGAGCTGTCAGTAATCATCTTATGGTGAATGTGGTATAATAAAATATTTACATACGTAACAAAGTAGATAAGAAAGAAATGTATAACAATAAAAGCAGGTGTATTATATTTATTACATAAAATATGTTGCTTGGTATTGGTATGCCTAAATAACCTTTACATGTTTGAATTTATTTACAGAAAGATACTTTTTTTGTACATATTTTGTTATAATGTATAGTTTAATTTCAAATTAAAATTGAATCATACAATATGACTGTCAGCGCTAAGACTGTACAATAAATAAATAATAATTTATTTGAAGGTCCTAAGGACGTTCATGCACTTATCCATATCCAATACATATCCAAAATATATCCATATGAAATAAAAATAGATGGGTGCACAATACTAGGAAGGTCAAATCGGATTGCACAGGGATACAGATTGGATATTGGTAAGTGCACAAACACACTAAGATCTGTCTACTGAGTATCTGACCTCAGCAGGCAGACACTTGTGTTATATCATTATCATCATCATTATAGTTTACCTGTAAACTGTTTATAATACAATACACTGCACTGTACAACTAAACTGATTTAGTCACTGTGTCTTGTTTAACCACTGTAGTCATATTCACATCATGCACTGAACATCATTCTGTTTTCCATCTTCATATCTTGAGTTTCCTGTCTAAATTATATGATGCTATTCCACTGGTAGCGAACTAATGTTTAATAACAAACTTTTTGAAGTAAAATTTGCTTCCAAATGTAATTTTTTTTTGGCCATCAATATTTATAATGACCAAATCGTTTGTTTCTCCAATCTTGATCAAATAAATAAAAGCTTAATTTAAGCCATATAATGAGCACCAAAATACTTCAAATCATCAATTGACTTCTTCTTCTTCTTCAACCCGTAGTCACCCAATGCTGAATTCAATTGACTTATCCGAAGCAAATTGCACTTTATTTATCTTCTCATTCTCTCATTATATCTTCTGGACTGAACTCTCTAACTCAAAATCTTATTTTTCTCTCGCTTCATAACCTCGTTAACTTATATCTCGTCTCGAACTCAACTCAATATCTTATAGATCTTCCTGTTCCCACTGTTTTGCTTCCACCAGTTCTATGTTGCTCATAAACTCAAAACCTTATATTTGTTTCTGCTCCCACTCTCTTGCTACCGTATCTTCCATCCTGTTTCCTCACTGGTGTGCATGTGGCGGGGGTGGGGGTCAGGAGGCTCGCTTGGCGGGGTGGCGCCGGATGATCACTAGCTAATACCGCGCCGGCCGGTTCGGGTATATCGACGAGTTCTGGACGTTCTGCACCGGGTAGCCCTGGGTTATGCTGCCGGGTTTTGACTGGAAGATAAATATACATTGTGGTTAGGTTAGGTTATACTGGAGGTAATGTGATGGTGACGTTAAATAAAAGCGACTGAGGGGTACACCCTGGGCGTGAGCAGGTTCCCTGTAAAGGAGTGAAGTGAAGAAGAACACAAGTGAAGAAGCTGCTTTATCAGCCAGCGTACTATGCGTACACGGAGTCATGGCTCCGCTACGGCATAATTTTATGGGGAAACAGAAATATCTTTTCATGATGCAAAAAAAGTATGTAACAAGTATTTTTCACGTTAAAAACCGTAAAAGCTGTAAAACATACCGGACTTTGCTGAATCGACCAAATTTAAAATTTGGATTTTGAGCCTCTCGAATTGCCACCACCGTAAGAAGCGTTTGGGTACTGTTGAACCATGTCATTTACACCCAATATAGTCAACAGCAAACTCACCCCATCGTAAGCGAAATAAAAAGAACAGGATACCTGTATGGAGGAGTGCGTGTGTATGGCGAGATGCCTGCTGACGGGCGGCTGCGCGTACACCACGCCGCTGCTCTGCGCGGGGTGGTGCGCCTCGCTCAGACCGATCAGCACTTGCGGCTGAAATTATACAACAAACATGTATCATTACATTACCATTAGTAAATAAAAATAATCATCTCTATTATATAACGGGACATCTATCCATTTTCTTCAAATGTTGCGCTCGCTACGTTTGCGTAACGTATTGATTAAATTTTCGATGGTAATCACGCTCGCTTCGCTCGCGTAACATATTGATAATATTTTCATTGTTTGCCGTGCTCTCTACGCTCGCGTAATGTATGGATGGATAAGTTTTCGTACAGTGTCGCGCTCGCTATCGCTACGCTCGCGTTAACTATTCGCGTAGTGACGCACTTTCTTCTCTCGGGTATATCCATATTTCGTGAAATGTAGCATGCGCTTTGCTCGCATGTCGCGCTCGCTTCGCTCGCGTAACTATCATGGCTTGTCACGCAAAACCCCTATCTATACAAAAAAAAAAAACATATCCTAAGGCACCTTAGCAATATTGTTCCTAAGGCTTGTTACCTGTTGTTCCTTCTTGTTGTCCTGATGCTGATGCTGGTCCCTATTGTTGAGCATGTCGAGATACAGCTGCTGCGGCTGCGGCGCGGGCGCGTACATCATGTTGGCATGGTGCGGGGTATGCGGGGTGTGGGGGGTATGCGCGTGGTGGGCGTACAGCAGCGGCGGGGGGCGCTCGCCCACTACGCCCACTACCCCAGATGTGGGCATCGCGTAGTATGCCGCGGAGGAGACTTGCCCCTGCCCGCTGGACCCGTATTGCGGTTGAGGTTCTGCGTTTGCAAAGTTTTAGAAATTGATATTTTGTTATGAAAAGGCAAGTTTTTTGGGGTAAGAATTCATCAAGTTTTACATATGTGACAGTAGATAAAAAAATATATTTTCAATATGGATTTATTCAATATAAGCAAAACTAAACCGAATTTACAACAACGAAAGAGTAAAAAAACGTCACGCAAAACAAAATAACCAAGTGGATGCTGTTAATTAAAATGTAGTTAGGATGATAGGAGACATCTAGAGTCTGTACCTTTCTCTTGAAGGAGAAGGGTATCTTGGACTCCACGTGTCTCGATATTAGACTCTCCCTTATGTGATTTATCAATAATTTACGTTATGTGATTTATCAATAATTTACGTGACATTGGCAGAATTGTGACTACACAAAAGCCATTAATTAAGAATTGAATTGAATTGACACATCTATATATAACGTAAGATAAGAGTATACTATTTTTAAAATTTTTGCGGAATCCATTACCTGTCTCATGCAATAGTTTGTTAGTTGAATAGTATATTAGTTAATATTATCTTTAGAAATGTTATCGCATTTTTTCAGTTGCAATTTTGTTTTGAACATTGGTTCAAAATAGATTGAATTATTTTATGATTGGCAGCCAAACTTAAATAGATTAGGTAGGAGAATAGTTCACGATAAAGAGATAGTTGATCATTTAAAGGAAGAGAGACATAGTTCTCAGCTATTCAATGTTTTAAAACTAAAGAAAAAGCTAAGAAACATGAATAAATATTAAAATGAATGAAAGACAAGGACAGACGAGAAGCGACACTATGTGTAGTGACATAAAACTCACTGTTCCATAGCACGGCGCGGGCCATCTGTGGGGCCCGACGCCCGTCTTCTACCTCTGTAAAAAATTGTAAGTTGTAATTGAAGTTCTTATACAATAAAATATAAAGTTCATATTCACTACTTTGCTTTATAATTGACAAAAATACTCAAGCAAAGAAGTGAATAGTGAACCAACAACATAGAATACAGTCAGTATTACCCCAGAACCCAAGATGAATGCTCCTAGACACAGATTAATTGAATTGAAAAAAATAAATTGTATAGATTTTTATTCGCGATGCTATTGTCAAATGAAAAATTCAAGTAACTTACTGTGATCCGAATATACGGTCTGGTGTTTCATAGGTTGATGCAACCGATGTGCGTAGAGGGCATACGTAGGGGACGGACTGCGAGTCCTTTTCACACCCTGCTGTATAGGCCCACGCACAATCGTTTGCTGTGAAGAGGCATTTATATCATACTGTAAACGTAAACATAATAGGGATTTAAAATGGGATGAAATAAAAAGTAGATCAGACAAATAGTGTTTTTTTAAAATTTGATAAGGTCAATGTGAGGAAATAAGAGCGCGGATTACTTTGTGGTCGATAAGGCCAGTATTGTAGTGTTAGTTCAAATCACATGGAAAAAAGAAAATATCAATTTTTTTGTGATAGTGTGCCGGTCTTACCCTGTATAATGAAGTATAATGACTTCCCCGCATTGACCTTACTGATGTATTTTTTGCAATGTGGAATAGGGAGAGTTGTTTTAAAACTGGAAAAATTGTAATTTAAACTCTCCTAGTATTGAAAACTATATCTTTGATTACTTGTTAGGTTAGCTATAATTAATTAAGTACTGTTGATTGTTTTTTTTTTATTTAGAACTGGTTTTGGTATACTTTAACCAACTTTTTCATGACAAAATGATTAATTAAATGCAGGTAAATTATAATAGCAAAAAAAATTAATTTGACTTGCTTAGTTTTGACTAAAAACAGTTAAAACAAAAAATACTCCTATCCTTCAATTTAAAACTGGAACCAAAGGCAAATAGAAAATGCATTACCTTATTGAGTAAATGTGAAGAGAGAGGTGGTGGTCTCGACTGCTGTGGCTGATCCTGCGGCCCACCGCCCATCGGCATGGGCATCATGGGCATGTTCATGTTATTCATCGCCATCTTCATGCCTTGCATCTCACTGGAAGATATAAATAAATTCTTGATATTCTTAATCATAAAGAGAAAACTGTAATACTACAGTCATATAAAGCAGGTAGGATAAATAATATACCTCAGAAAGCTTAAAATTCTGAATATGGTAAGAAGGCAGATCTGCCTGGGTCAGTCCACTGCTGGACAAAGGCCTTTCCCTGACATGCCACTGTGGTCAGTATTCAGCCATTAAATTTTGGCAACTTACAAACAATATTGCCTCATTTTCAAGATGCACCCTATGATATATTATTCACAAATGTTGACACTACGGTTCCACTCACTTGGCGTCCTTCTGTTGCTGGCGCTTCCGGATTTCATCTTCGTTGAGTACTTTCTTCAGCTGCATGAACAACTGTTGTTTCTCCTTCTCTAGCTGTTTTAGTTTCTGCTCTAACTGCTCTATTTGCTCTTTTGTCTCTTCTATTTAGAAAAAAATCAAATTATTAAATATCTCTTCATAAAATCCAATTTATATAGAGACAAAACAGTAAAAATATACCTGAGTGATTAGTTTTTTATTGCCTCTGATTATTTCAGATACTAAAATGACAAATAAATTGGAAAACCTGAAGTTTGGAAGTAGGCATTTGAAACCTACCTAACATGTGAATCTTATGGCTTTTTAAATAATACAAACCTAAGGTCATAACATCCTGCCTCTCTCTGGCTTCTCGCTCTTTGCGTAGCCTCTCTTCTTCCACTTCTGCTTCGTATTCTGTAAACAAGAAAATAATACAATAATAATATGCTGACTCAAAACAGAAAAAAGAACATACATGACTTAAATGTATGTGCAAAGATGACTGATCAAGCCCTGAAATTAAGTGAAAGGTAGATGTGTAGGAGGTAGGTACCTACTTAATGGATTTGAGAAGTAATAAGTAGGTTTTTGAGTATGTACTCCACCTCCACATAACAGTTATCTTTGGAGGAACAATAGGAACTTTGGAATCTAAATAGGGTACGGTGCTGCTGGTACGCAATACGTGTGGTTCATGACAAAGTATGGACTATGGACTGCTGGCAAAACTAAAATGTTGAATCTCTGACCCATGTTCTAGAACAGTAATTTATGTTAGTTGTACCTTCTTTCTTTCTCTGCCTTTCCCGTATAATGTATCGTCTGAGGGCATTCCACATTTTCTGTTCCTGTTCGTTTTGCTCCTCAGCCGTCGCTGTTACGGCAGGCATTTTGGTCACTCCCGTTAACTTTCACTCGAAGTAAATCTTAGTCTTTCGATACTCTCCCACTTGGACGGGATATTGATTATTCTTCGCCTATATTACGAATATTTATGTTAAAACTTAGGGAAATTGGAGAATGGAGATAAAATCGACGAAGACGACGACGAACGAGAAGCAACAATGGGGTTAAAAACTGGGAACTAAATGGCGCCACTAGCGAGTGTTCCTTTTTCCTGTGATTGGTCAGTAATCTGTCAATGTCAATGTCAATATCAGTTTTGCGTCTTCTCATTGGTCTCTTTTGGAACACTCGCTAGTGGCGCCATCTGCAATTAGCTTTGCGTTTTTATCCCCAATAACCTAACCACAGATTATAATCCTGATACCATGATGCATGATGGTTGCATGATGGTACCATTTCTTTGGGAAATCCGGAAAATACGTTCACAGAACAATATTTGAATACGTTGCTTTGAGGATTGAATACAAAGTCCAAACAAATCACTGAAAGTGGCGTGCGAAATCTCTTGAAAATCTTGAAATCGGTTTTTGTTACGTATACTTACTTATGGACTACACTAACAATAGATTTCTGAACGAAAACGTGTAACGTCACAACCATGTGTCAGTGTCACTGTCAGAGAGTTTTGCGCGGGAATCGTAACGAATCACACGTAGGAAGAGTTTCTGGCTTTCTAATTTAGTTTTTCGCGGCTATTGTGATAGTGTAGTGGGATTAGCATAATAATGTGCCGGTTGTGAAAGACAATGTGGTGAAAGTGAGAAATGAGTTCAGATCTCCTATATGGTTTGACTCGACACTCCCGCGTAAATCATCAGAGAGCATTCGATAGACGGATACCACACCCGCAATCTAATGAGTTCTAGGTTAAGTTAGGTTAGGTTGGGGTTTTGCGCGGGGAGCATGAAAAACCTGACGGGCTTTGTTACTCGCTCTTATAAATTAGTTCCTTGCAGTGTTTGTTGTATTAATGTGGTGGATTTAACTATAATGATCTGCTGATGAGGTATAATATGGCGGGAGTAAGAAGCAAAGGGAGGCGCTACCGTACGATTCGGACCGTTATCTCCGCGCAAAAGTCTGTTGAGCATTGGAATGTGAATCACCGGCGCATTCTAATGACTTTTAGGTTAGCGTAGGTTAAGATTAGGTTAAGGCAAGTCAAGAAAAAGACAACTGAAGACTAGGCTGCATGGGCTCACGCTCTTTGCCTTCCCTTACATGGGAGAATGAAAAAAAAAAGTGTCACTGTCATGTCATGTTGCACTTCACTCACTCACTCCGAAAAAAAAGGCGGGAACTCTGAGTGAGAAGGCGCAATTTTTGAAAATATTTTCATTTTATTGTTTAAAAGTTATAAATTAGACTTTTCACGGTGTAATTTTGGTGCTCTCGACCCAGCTATGGGGAAGAAGAAAAAAGCCAGGAAGAGAAAGTCCCAAGAGGATCCAGAGCTATCGGAGGAGGATAGTGCCTCGCTGTCTTCGGTATCCGTGGTAGACCAAGAAAAGGATAAGTATGCAGAGTTCAGAGTGCCTGACTACGTGCGCTCGTATCCTGAAAATAGCGGAAACTTTGAATATATTGTATTTATTGAGAGTATAGATGCAGTGCCAATTGGAGACAGAGACATGATGTCTCTTGCGACAAATTTCAAAAAATACAATAAAGGTGTAAAGCAGCTATTACGGATGAACAGGTATAAAGTCGGAGTGATTTTTGAACGGCCTGGCCTTGCTAATGCAGCCCTGACAAACAAAAAGTTCTTAGACGGTTTCAAATTAAAAGCAAGTATTCCTGCATCAGCAACTGAAGTCACAGGTGTCATTCAGCATGTTCCCACTGACCTATCAAACGAGCATATCTATTCAGCTATAAGCAGCTCAAAAAATATAATTTCAGTTAAAAGATTTATGCGACGAATTACAGAAAACGACAAGGTATCCTTCGTGCCTACAAAAACGGTGTCCATAACATTCTCCTGCTCGGCGCTTCCTGACAGCGTGGACCTGAACAGCTGGAGATTCGAGGTACGCCCCTACACTCCGCCAGTGAAGCAGTGCCTCAAGTGTTTGAGGTATGGCCACATAGCTAAATTTTGTAAGAATGCACAGAAATGCTCAATTTGCGCAAGTAACCACAGTTATAAAGATTGTACCATCTCACCTACAGAAGCTAAATGTTGCCACTGTGGTGGTAAACATGTATCAGTGTCTTCACAGTGCCCAGTAAAACAAAAAAAGATTGAAGAGTCCAAAAACATAATTTACAAAAAGTCATATGCTGAGGCTTTTAATCAAAAGTCTTTTCCTTCCTTACGTCAAAGTCCCTCAGAGCAGTTTCTATCATTGATACAAACAGATCAAATTTTGAATGTATTAATTCCTGTATTTTTCTCGTTGCTGACTCAGGCTCGTACGTCTGATCAGCCTCTTAATGTTGAGAAGGTGAAAACTCTTCTCTTGTCAACATTTCAGGACAAATTAAAAAAAACATAAATCTTATGGATCAGTTGTCTATTGTGCAGTGGAATTCACAGAGTATTCGTAGTAATTTACACAATTTTTCTTATTTCTTAAATGACAATAATATTCATGTAGCTTTATTATGTGAGACTTGGCTCAAGCCTCACATGCGATTTAGAATTAATGGTTATAATATAATAAGATTAGATTCAGGTAACAGTCACAATGGTGTGGCTATTTTGATTCACAATAGTTTACAGTATAAAAAAATTGACACTTTTTATGATGATTCTTTGCAAAATATAGCAGTGCGTTTAAAATATGGTAATAAAGAGTTCACATTAATTACATTTTACAGTCCTGGGAATTGTGTTCCTGGTTTTAGCAAAGCTAAATTAGATACTTTAATTAATAGTGTTCCTGGTCCATTATTCATAGCTGGAGATTTTAATGGTCACCACCCCATGTGGGGCTGTAGTAGTACTAACAGTCGTGGTCGAGATATACTTGAGTGCATCAATGACAATAATTTAGTTCTTCTTAATGATGGAGAATTCACTACAGTTGGCTCCAGTAGCTGGCAAAGGAATGCTCTTGATTTAACAATAGTGTCCCCTTCTTTAGCTTCATTGTGCAGCTGGTCAGTATATGATGATCCTCTTGGTAGTTATCATTTGCCTGTAATAACAAAAATTTTAATTAGTACTAATAATTGTTTTCAAATAGACAATAGTTGTAATCTTCCACAATATCTTAATTTTAAGCATGTTAATTGGGAACTCTATAAATTGCGTGTTGACAATCTTATTCAAAACTATATAATAGATCAAAATAACTCGTTGGTATCATATTATGCTTTAATAGAATTATTTGAATTGGCTGTGCAACAATCTATGCCCTCTTCAGTTAATCCCTTCATAAATTCGAAACCTAATTTAAATTCTTTAAATTCAACCAATAATCGTAAAAAGCGTGCACCGTTACCATGGTGGAATGCTAACTGTTCTAAAGCAGTAGAAGAATCTAAAAGAGCTTACATTAATTTTAAGCATGATCCTACCCAGGAAAATTATATTGAGTTTAAGAGATTGCAGGCTCTTAAGAAATTAACACTTAAAAAGGAAAGATATTTTAGTTGGTATTCATTATGTGAAAGTTTCAATAGGACTACACCATTATCAAAAATTTGGCAAATTTCAAAAAGGTTTAATAGAACATTTACTCCTCCTAACAATGACATATCTCCCTGGGTCTTAGATTTCCTTAAAAAGTATACTCCTGATTCAGTAGAGGCCTTGTGTGACATCCCTAATGATTGCAATACAGTTGGTCGTGAATATTTAGTTGAATTGTTTACATTAAGTGAATTCAAATCTGTTATTTTTTCTAGACGAGATACAGCATTTGGCCTTGATGGTATTCCATATAAAATGATAAAAAATTTGTCAGTTAGAGCTCTGTCTATTCTTCTTGATGTTTTTAATTTATTATGGCAAAATAATGTTATTCCTCCAGAATGGAAAAAGGATTGTTTAGTTCCTATTTTGAAACCTAACAAAGAAAGAAATAAAGTAGATTCATATAGACCGATAGCTTTAACTTCCTGCATTGGTAAAATTTTTGAACAGTTAATAAAGCAGAGAATTGAGTTTTATATTGAGAATAATAATTTATTACCTTCTAATCAGTTTGGGTTCCGTAGAGGAAGATCTGCTCGTGAGAGTATTTCACATCTACAGCTTGATATTTTTAATGCAAAAAAGATGGATGAAAATCTGGTTGCAGTTTTCTTTGATGTTGTTGGAGCTTTCAATAATGTTGATCATCGTATACTGGTTCGTGAATTGCATTCTCTTTGCATTCCTGGAAAAATAATAGATTGGGTGTATAAATTTTTGCATGGTAGAGAGGTTTATGTTAAAGTAAATAAACAATTAATTGGTCCCCGTTGTTCATATAAAGGAGTGTGCCAGGGAGGAGTCTTATCTCCGTTAATTTACATCTTAATAATTCATAAATTAAATTCAATTTTAGGTTCAAAAGTACAAAATCTTCAATTTGCAGATGATTTAGTTGTCTACACATCTGGTTCTGATATGGTCCAGGTTGTAGATGACTTAAATTCATCTTTGCTGTGTCTTTACAATTATTTTCAATACTTGAATTTGGACATCAGCCCAGAGAAATCTAAGGTTGTGGTCTTTGGAGATTATGACACTGACATAAACATTCTTTACAGCAATAGAACCCTTCCTGTTGTAGATGAAATTAAATTTTTAGGTGTTATTTTTACCAGCAATTTCACATGGGGTAAATATGTTGAGTATTTAATTGGTAGGGCTAATAAAGCTTTTAACTTTATTAAGTCCCTGGCAATGGCAGCTGATCCTAAGATTTTACTAATGTTATACAAGTCTTTGGTCCGAAGTCACTTTGAATATGGGTTCTTGTGTTTTGGATCTGATCAGAAGTACATCCGTAAGCTAGATATTCTCCAAAATCATAATATGCGTTGCATCACCGGTGCCATGAAAACAACCCCAATAAACTCATTACAAATAGAATGTAACATTCCTCCACTGAAGATAAGATTTGAATATCTTAGAGACAAATATTTAATTAAACTTTTGTCAATTGACAATCATCCCTTAATTAAGAAATTATTATTTTACTATAGAGTTTATAATCCACCTAATAATAGTAATATTCCTTTTTTGCTTCATGACTTTTCAAATACAATCAGCATTGATCAGCAACATCAAATCTTTAAATCAACAAATAACTGGACATGTTTTACGGGCTGTTATTGGAGCAAATTCTGTGATATAAAAGTTCATGTTAATCAGAGCTTAACATGCAAAGAAGAAGTTTACGAGGCTTTAAGTGAATTTTCTGAGCGACAACATATTTATACTGATGGTTCTAAGACAGATAGAAGTGTTTCAATGGCTATTTATTTACCTCATTTGAAGACTGGCTTTGGATACAGATTGCCTGAAGTCATGACTATATTTTCTGCGGAAGCATTTGCTATTGTAACAGCTCTTGAGTACATCAAACAGAAGAACTTTGGCGTTACCTCGTGGTTAATTGTCTCAGACTCACAGAGTGTTCTCCAGTCTCTGCAACATAATAGATTTGACATCAGCACAAACCACATTATATACAAGATTAAATCTCAATTTACCGAATTAATTAATGCTGGATTTGATATTCAGTTCTTTTGGACGCCAGCACACAAGGGGATCCAGAATAACGAGCATGTAGATACCTTAGCAAAAACTATCGCCAATAGTGACAGTGACAACGCAGTACAAAATGTTGCCATACCGTATACTGATTTATTAACTATTGTTAAGGCACAGCAAGTACAGGCATGGTCTCAACATTGGGAAGAAACCTTACAATACAAAGGTACTTGGTATGCAAAGATCAACAACAGAATTGGAATGATACCTTGGTTCGCAAGATCTAAAACTTTTAGAAGTCGTAAATTCTACTCTACAATAAACCGTCTAAGATTTGGTCATGGCCGATTTAATGCACATCTTCATAGAATGAAGATTATAGCTTCACCATTGTGCACACAATGCTCATTAAACGAGGATCAATCTTTGGAACATATATTCTACACCTGTCCTGCTTACAATATTGGCCGCATTTTATTAATTGACAAACTGCAAGAAATATACCAAGACAATCTTCAAGACCCGCCTCCGCTTGAAGTACTTCTATTAAATCCTGACACATTTACACCGATTTATGACTTTATAATCTCCAATTTTGGAGATCTTTGAAATGGATTATTTTAATACCTTGATATGGAAAACTCGATATGACAACAAAATTTACTGGACAAGATAATATAATAAAAAAAGCAGAAGACATGGCAATATTGCCTTATTACGTTATTTACTGAAGACTTGGCTACACTGCCTTATCAAAAGAAAATTGAAGACTTGGCTAAATGCCTTAATGATAATATACTGAAGACTTGGCTTATGCCTTAAAAATTAACAAATTCAAGATGATGTGAAAAATCAGACGAGGCTGTATGGCTCTGTTCCTTTGCCTATCCTATAATGGATGAACGAAAAAAAAAAAAAAAAAAAAAATCACTCACTCCCTCCCCCCTCCCTCCTGTCCGGTCCGTCTCCTCTCCTCTTTTGATTCCTCCAAAATAATCAAAACTTGATTTTGTTACAAATATTGAGTTTAATTAGCAAAGTAATAACTTACCCATTAATCAATAATATTCCAGTCACTCACTATCCGTGCTGCAAGACATGGAGGGCCCTAAGAAGAAGATGAAAACTGTAAGTTTATTTTTCTTATAAATGTCTACATTTCCACATAATTTAGGAAGCTTCTTTAGGTTTTAGTTATTCGTTGTGTTTACTAAATGCAACTGAAGATACAGTTAGGTTATACTACATTTAGACTGCAATAGTAAATTAGTAATATCTTATAAATAAAGTAGGTAAAGTACCTGCCTACCTAATAAATACCTATCTAATTCTTTTTCCTCTACTGTAATTTATAAGCATATAAGAGTATGAAAAAATAAACAATAAATATAAAATGAATATAAATGTATTTCTTAATTCATATCATACTTTATTTTTAATTAAAAATGTACTTTTCTCAGTTATAAACAAAATAAAAGTTTTATGACAAGTACATTACTGAAATACCTACTAAGAAAAATGCATACCATAGTAAATTATGTAAGGTTTAATAAATATATAATAAAATAAATAATAAAAAGAAAATGCATAACTTATCCTGCAAAGTTTCTTATAATCTCAGTTTTCTCTCTATTTAAAATTGTTAAAATTCTTTAACCACTTGGTTATCACTCCCTTGCCCTTAACCTATAATTAATGTTTTCTTACTCCGTTTATCCCTGCTTATTTTACTAGGTATAGTATTAGTATTATATTACACCATGGTATTAATATTCATCTAAATTTTTTGATGCCACCTGTTATAACTTTTATAATAATTATTGTTGTTTGTTGCATAAGTACCTAAGGATGAATGAAAATGTACCTATTTGAAATTTAGTTTTAGTTGGTGAAACTCAAAGCCTATCAATTTCATTTGCTTGTTTTACATATTATTACTAGACTAGCAAGTTTAAAGCAAAGAAAAATTGTAGGTCAGCTGGTAGATTTAAATTATTGGTAAAACCTAATCCATTCAAGACATAAATGTGAAAAAAGGAGCCAAGTTCGATATAAATGAAATGGTGTGGTTATTTCCAGTGTGTAGCCTTAGTCGCTCTCTAGCCACCAAACAATCTCCATATAAGGTCGATGTGGGGAAGTCCGGCATACTTCATTATGTAGGGTAAGACGGGCACACCGTCACAAAAAATGGCTATTTTCTTTTTTCTTTCTTCTTTCTTTCTTTCTCTTTCATGTGATTTGAACTAACACCACAATACTGGTTTTATCGACCACAAAGTATACCGCGCTCTTATTTAAATGCCGAAGTTATAGTCGTTAGACGGAGTCACCCTGAAGACAGACTTCCCCACATTGACCTTAAATACATTATCCCGAAGCTCTTAAATGAAAGAAACAACACGACACACAATAATGAAAGTAAGGATTATACAAAGCAGACAAAACTATAAAGAATCTGTTATTAATTTTATACAATAATACTTTTAAATATTACTTTGTAATAGATATTTATTTTTACAAGTTTTGTGTAAAATAAGCTTCTTATAGGTTGCTAATAAACCACCCATGGCATGGTAAGGAAACAGGTAAAAAATGTAACAAATACCTAACTGGTTTATTTGAGACCATTCCTTTTGACTTTTTTTTGTGAAGATGTTTATTTTACCAAATGCTGTAAACATAATTTAGATTTGCTATCTATAGAGAAGATCTAATCTGATTACAGTGTGAGCAAAATATTATGTGAAAATTTTCAAGCTAAGGCTAAAAAAATGGTACTTATTTAACAGTTTATTGTACACAATAAAAATAATAAAAGGATAATACATATACAATAAAGACACAACAGGTACAGCTTTATTCTAAAAAGAAATCTCTTCCACTTTATTATACAACGTGTAACAGTAAGGATGCATCGAGAAATGTGTGAATCTACCCATGAAACTGAACAACTTTCCCTAAGAAACATTATATAGGTCTAAAAACGAAAAAAAAATTTGTGACCTTCCTTACAAAATGCATCAGCTAATAGCGTATTTAGTACGGGAAGTCATTTTTTTTTCGTATTTCGACCTATGTTCCTTATGGAAAGTTGTTCAGTTTCATGGGTAGATTCACACATTTCTCGATGCATATACCCTTTCTGTTATACGTTATTTGTATGTATGTATTATATTATATTACTCTATGATTATGTTTTTTTTATATACATACACCTGCGCACTTGAGTATTACTAAGTATTAGTATTCTTTGATTAAGTACTTGATTACTTTGTATTTTTTATTGTGTTTTTCTAAGTTATCGTAAATTACATACATTTCTCTTCCTTTCTTTTCTAACTTTATAATCAAGCTGCGCTATGTATTTTGATTCGGTTATAATAGTTAATAATTAATCGATAGCTGAAACGCTAAATCGGATGGTGGACTGATAAGCTATCAAATCTGAGTTGAGAAACATAAACATGAAAGCCACTTGAATTGATATAACTGGTACAAAAATAGAACAAAAGATTGATACATAAATAGAAGCTCAGTAAAAAAATAGGTACTGTTGGACCTAAACAAACAAGTAATTTTTGAAACTATCTATACGTAGACTCAAATCAAACTTATGAGTGGGTAACTGTACTGTAGTAGTGAATGTGCCTAGTATCGAGGTACCTAGCAACTGTACTTAACTTAAATCCCCTATGACTAAGACATCAAAACTAACTGGTTGAAGCTGTTCATAATAATCAGTCCAATCATTGCTTGTATTGTTATTTCCTGATTTACCGGGCTCAATCGTATGCGATTTTCATTTCATTTTATTGTACACTAGTGCAATTAAAATACGTAGGATCAGCGAATGTTTTGCGGCCAGTATTGTATAGAGCGGCGTGCGCGCTGCCGCATTCTCGCAGACCGGTTTGAATTTCGAGCGCAACTTGGCGGGAAAGTGTTGTTAAACTTTTTCTTTTATTTTCTATTATTTTTTTTAAACAAAATGAGTTTGGAACAAAGAAACCAGAAGGTGGCCGAGACCTTCGAGAAATACAAAATATCGCAATGGGGCAATAGCACTACTCCTCGGACGGTTCGTATTCTTTTTGTCATAAATTTGGATCACATTTTTTGGATGGACCAAAATATTTAGGTACTTTGACTAAACCGTATCGAAAATATTTTACAATTTGTATTTGTTAACCAACAGGATTATTTCGTATCTTTAAAGGAAGTTTCTACTTTCACTGACTACTTTACTTTCTTAAGTATAACTTTCTTGCGTTAACTCGTAAACATTATGCCATAATCAAAATAATCGCTACCATTCGAACTGTATAAGAAACACGTTCCTAAATTGTCTTTCTTTCTCTATCGTGCATTAATGTTTTTCTTTAATATAGAGATATCTCAAATAAAGAGAATTAATTATGTAACGTTAAGGTACTGCCAAATAGTTCAAAGCATAACAAAAATGAATTCGATAAGTATCATTATTTGATCTATAAATAAATTAGAGCAGAGATAAATTAAGAACTAGTTAGATATAATATTAGGATACAATAGAATGATAGAACAACAGCTACTCATTTTATAGCAAATAATAGAACCACTAACGGCTACAAATATTCTTTAAGGCACCAAAAGCAAATCATCTTCCTAGCCTTTTTCTCGTATTTCACGGGGTCGGCTACCTAATCTAGGGGATTGAACGAGGGTGGTTTTTACACAGAGTGACTGCCATCTGACCTCCTGGTGGAGGTCTGACCTTCTGGGTGGCCCCAGAAGAGAAACCAGACCCAATCCTAGATTAGGTTACACACAACCTTTGAATTTCTTCGGCATTTAAGGCACCAAAACCAAATAATAAGAAATAAACAAAGCATAAGGTAAAAGAGTGCAACGAAGGCGTCCTTAATGATATGGTAGAAATTTCTACCAAGTAACCTTTTGGTAGAGCAAAGTAAATGTAGAATTCGTCTACTTATTCTAAATCCAAATCAATAATGAGTGCCAAATAAAACCGTTAGTAAAATTATACCATTAGCTAATTAATTAATAACCGAAGAACAAATAAGGCACGATACCGTGTGGTTAAGTGGCAAGCATGAAGATTAAATTAAACAAAGAAACAATTAGTAAAAACTTACTGGACTGCGTCGGTATACCTAGATCTTTCCGGCTAATTAACATTTATAGTTCATAGTTTAGTAATCAAATACCGGAAAAGTTTTGTTTTGTTTGTGAGTTTTTTTTAAATGTTATACTTTCCGTTCTAATCAGTCGTCTGTTCATCACGATTATACATAAATTGGTTAATATTGCTATTACCTACGTCGCGTATTCAATTTAGAAAAGTTTAGTGTTTATGTATTCAATTTAGAAATCTTTGGAAACTGCTTCAATTTAAAAAAATAGAGTATGTTCAAATACTTCAGTAATTTAAAATAATAATATTATAATTCTACTAAGTACTACAGGTGTTTTTTCACTTTCCATACTAGTTGGTAATTTTTTTTTACTGCAAAATACTGCCCACCCTGTTGTAGCAATTAGTGAAATATAATAGAAAATAGAAGTTAGAAGTTATTCTAAAACTCTTACTCTACGTAATAATTGTTAACTAGATAGTAATTATTTTGCGGAATAGTTATAATTGTTAAAGAAATATATATTTCTACTCTTTCTGCGAATTCTATGCCAATTAGTTAATAACGCTTGATTAAAAATAATTAGGTAGGTACTAAACTAACGTGTTGTTATAAAAATGCTATCTTTTCTGTTCGAATATTGAAGATAAAACCTACTGAATAAAACGGGTTTTTAAAACAAGTTTCTGTAACAATTTCTTTATTTGTATAATGTATCTGTCGTAGGATGATTTGATATATCCAATGATAAGAAATTAGAGAATACTAGAGAAAAAAGGCCGTAACCATTCAAAGTATTTTTTTAATGGAAAATATTTGAAAATCATTATTCTTTTTATTACAGTAATAATCATTATTCATTTTATTACCTATTTGATAGAATTGATTTAGGTACCTACAAAATAAAAATAGTGGAATGCAGTACCAGCATTCACATTAGATCCATTCTATACAATCAGACCACTTAGTTGGAAACAACACGGAAGGACAAATGAGACGCATCCGTTCGCGGCATAATTTTTTTTAGCTCATCTCAAATTACAAACGAAAAGTGCAACTGTGTAAATAGAGATTGTCTTGAATTATTTAATAAAACTTAGGCCATAGATTACTACACATAATCTAAACTAACATATAATACAGAATAACATACTATACTACATTATAATCTAAACTACATTCTTTAGTGGGTTTTTCGGGTCGACAAAAGACCCGATGAACTCTAGTGTCAGAGTTTTTAAACCACTAGGTTACTCCTTTCTTTAGGACACCCTGATTTGATTGAGAATAAAACAGGACCGGATTTTTAACAAAGCCCCCCCGCAACGAAACTTCGGGCACATTCAACGGCATGCCAGCCAGGAAGAGGCTCCCACATTATTAGACATTTAGTTGCACGAATTAAATATTAATATGAGTACGATTCTCTACATTTATATTGGTATCCCGCATAATTCCATAATTATGATGCAACTACAACATGGCATTGCAAAATTACCTTATTTGGTATTGATTACCTTAGCGTAGTAGCAAACATTATGAATTTAAATTGTAACTAACTATTCTTTATGTATGTTCATAATAGAGCTACAGTGATTTATTTAATTACTAACTTTGTAAAGATTTTTGAGTTTTACTGTCATCGCACACTGTGAGTTCGCCTGAGCTTATTATATTGAGATTACTCATAGAAATAGTAACTTTCCTGCACTATTAATTTGAAAAGAATTATTCCTTAACTTGTAAAAATGACGAAACGACTACAGGTTTACACATTCCTATACCAATATTATAAATTGTAAACATGTGTTACTATATCCAGATACTTAACATCAAAACGGAGTACCTACAATAAAAAATATACCTATCATTATTATGATTTAAATGTTTAAGTTTTGTACAAATCTAAGAGCGTGACATGATAAGATAACCATACAAATAGGCAAGATATACTAACAACATAAGAAAGACTATGATAAATTCGCTAGTTACTAACTCCTCGGTAGCTCGGTTGGCAGGACGTTGGAACGGCTTTCCGAAGGTCGCAGGTTCAAATCCTGTCCGAGGCGAATTTGTTTTATCTTTCTTTTCATATTATATCAAACTTGATTTCCACCCCGTAGTTTCCCCCGCGGTTTACTGAGTTTTCCCGTGGGAATCAGGCATTTTCCTGGGGTAAAAAGTAGCCTATGTGTTAATCCAGGGTGTCAGCTACCTCCATACCAATTTTTATTAGAATCGCTCCAGCCGTTTAGACGTAAAAAAGTAACAAACATCCATCCTCCATCCATCCATACTTACAAACTTTCGCCTTTATAATATTAGTGTGATTATTAGGATAGGTAAGTTTGTCTACTAGCCTTTGCGTGCTATATCCACGGGTCAGTCAGCTGTTATACAGTATTATGTTTGTGTTATGTTTACGACTTTACGTAAACTTAGCAACCACTTTCACTCGCGATGAGTCAAACTGATGTATTAATGTAGAGAACAGGTTCATTAGATACATTACTAAGTAAAGTTTTTCTACAGTAAAACTACATTATCAATACATCATCATCACAGATCATAATCATTGCACCAACTAAGAGCCACTGCTGTTGCATGCTATTTTCCATATTAAACCAGCATACATTTTTTTATGCAGTTCATAAGGTCCTTTATTCATAGGTTATCTCAGAGATATTCTTTCCCTGCATTCACCTCTTAGTTGATTTTTACGACACATACAGACAAGGATGGAGTATTTCTAAAACAGCATCATATAAATCTATTAATTTGATTTTGATTATTGAAATAGCAACCTACCTACATCTACAAGGAATACATAATATAGGTATTTGTAAGTATGTTTGTAAGCAAGGGCAACATTCACGCTTCAGTAGGTTTGGTACAAACGTACCTAAATCATGGTTAGATTAGATACACAGGTGTTATAAAAAAACATAATTATTATAGTATATCAGCGAGATATAAATAAAATCATGTACTTACATGCCTTGTTTTTTAAACCAATTACTCTAAAATCAATCATTTCACTCTTATAGGAAGTGGCGTTTCTTAACTTATTTCACTTTTCTGGAATATTTCGAGTGCCTAAAGCAAGTCCTAGTAATATTAAAAATAACAAAATAATCAAATGCACCTACTGGTAATGTAAGATGAAACCTTGAGAAAATAACTACCGTAAAACGTTTAACACAATAATATTTTATTGTGGTTTTGATTGATGGATAAAAAACAACTTGGTATAGTAAGTAGAAATCTATTGCATTGAACCGTTGTAGAATGTTTATTTGAGAATACCCTGGCCTTTAAACTAAGGCCATGGGCCATAGGTGGGTGATTGTAGACTATGAATTCACATTTTGCTTTGTAGAACTACTTCTATGGGGTCGGTGTAAACTGATAGGGATATTGCTCATTCATCGAAACTGAATAGCTTTTATCAGGAAATTCTTTCAGGAAATGATTTGTTTTTGCTTTCCCATACAAAATTACCACCTCGATTGGACAATTTTGTATGGAAAACCTAAAATTGACTTCATTTCCTGAAAGGATTTCCTGGTAAAAGTTGTTCAGTTTCATTGACTGAGCAACCCCTATCAGTTTATGATATGCTGTCCCTTACACCCGGTATAGAGCCGTGTGGTAGAATAGGGTCAACCCTCGTCTTTTCGCCGGAATTATCATAGACGACTAAGCGATAGATAAATTCTATAATTTCTAAGAGAGTATTACATAATCATATCAATGAGAAGCGGAGTGCAATTAATCTTGAAACGTATGTCCAGTTACTGGACTCCAGTCTATTATGGTGACCGTGATCTTTTTGTTACTATTAGGTTTTATTATAAGACATTTACCTTAGCGCAGTAAAGTTGTTTTGTTTGCGTTTGCATAGTAATTTTAGCTGTAAACAGAAATAAAAGTAAACAATATTATAAATTAAGTATTCGTACACTAGGCCGCAAAATTGCATACCTAGGGCCACCGCAAACGATTGAGGTTTTTACAAAAGTGTGTAATTATTTTAATATAATTGTCTCAGAATATTGTAGTACTAGTTAAGACACATCCGAATCTTTAATAAATATCTCAATAGCTACATAGATTTCCAAGAAAACTTCAATCGTTTGAGGTGGTACTAGGTATGCACTTCTGCAGCCTACTGTACATACCGGTAATACGGAAATAATTTGATTGCAATTTACTCTGATCGTGCACAATTAGCAAGAGACCATTAGCATACTTCCTGATATAATTATATTCAAAATAAGAATTTAATAATATTAAAAGATTTTAGCCAACGAAGCCCAATAATGTCCATGAGGCTCGCTGCGTTCCCACATTGAATGGCTAGGAACAGTCTTTGCACCAAGTATGACCCGGAGCAAGTATCACTGCCCCAATTATTGTTTCTTAACCGACGACCTCAATGAAAGCTTAAGCCTCATTGCTCTAAAATCCTACTTTCGTAATGGATACGCAATTTTATTATGCTAACCCGATCTTTTTCATCTTCCACAGTGCGCGCAAGTAGCTACAAATGTAGTAGAACAGAAGCACCAGGTCTCAAGAGCGAAGAGGAGTCGAGCACTCGGCAGCAGAGCGTTCAGAGGCAGCACAGTATGGTTCACAGGACTCAGTGGAGCCGGCAAGACCAGTATTGCGTTCGCGCTTGAAGCCTATCTGGTATCCAGAGGTAAACATGTACTAGGAGTGTAGGAGTCAAAGGAAATATCTATTGCTTATCCGTATCGAAGATACGCCAGGTGTTCAAAGCGAAGAGGAGTCAACTACTCGGCAGTAGAGCGGTCCGAGGCAGCACAGTTTGGCTCACAGGATTAAGTGGAGCTGGAAAGACTAGAATTGCGTTCGCGCTTGAAGCTTATCTGGTTTCCAGAGGTAAGAATATACCGGACTCAAAGGCAGTATCTGTTACCAAACACCAGGTCTAAAGAGCTAAGAGAAGTCGAGCACTCGGCAGCACAGCAGAGCGTTCCGAGGCAGCACAGTTTGGTTCAAAGGACTTAGAGGAGCCGGCAAAACCAGCATTGCGTTTGCGCTTGAAGCCTATCTGGTTTCCAGAGGTGAGAATGAACTGTGAGTCAAAAACCAGAAACGAGTGGCTAGGAATGTTTGTTTGGTTCACAGAACTCAGTCACTCAGTAGAGCCAGGATTTTTCTTCGCCAAGCTTATCAGATGTTTGAAGTGACTCGTAGACCCTCTTGTACTAAACGTAGAAAACGAATAATAATAACATAACCGCAATAATTTAATCCGACTAGGAGGCATGAATAAACAAATGTATTGTGAAGCTGATTGATTTGTATTGCACCTACGTTGTAGGTACATGGGCAGGTTTACTTATATTGTTATTATGAGTTTTTTCATGACCATGAAGAGTGCAATCGCTCCAAAATATCGAGGTGATAAAAATTTGATGATTATAAATATAATTATATCATGGTGATAACCCTGTTCCAAATAATCTACACATAATAATTTATTTTATTTATAGTATCGTTACCTTGCAAATAAGGTGTTAAAAACTGATAATAAATTACGATTTTAGGTGTTTAACTTTAAAGTGATATAATAATATTGAGTTTTTCTTTATTGTGGATTCGATAAATATCAGATTATCATCGTTCGATTTCTAGCAAAATTCTTAAAAAAACAGACATGTTAAATTAATATACATAATATATATGGGTACTTATTTGAAATGTTTGTTACAATCATAGAGTCTCTGAATAAAAATTCTCTGTATAAATTTTAAACATTTGAATCCTTGCTTCAGGTATCCCAGCATACGGCCTCGATGGCGACAACATCAGGACAGGACTGAACAAGAACCTGGGCTTCACTAAAGAAGACAGGGAGGAGAACATCAGAAGAGTCGCTGAGGTGGCTAAACTCTTCGCCGACAGCGGTGTGGTGTGCTTGTGCAGTTTCGTCTCTCCCTTTGCTGAGGTGAGGATATTTTGCTAGAAATCGAACGATGATAATCTGATATTTATCGAATCCACAATAAAGAAAAACTCAATATTATTATATCACTTTAAAGTTAAACACCTAAAATCGTAATTTATTATCAGTTTTTAACACCTTATTTGCAAGGTAACGATACTATAAATAAAATAAATTATTATGTGTAGATTATTTGGAACAGGGTTATCACCATGATATAATTATATTTATAATCATCAAATTTTTATCACCTCGATATTTTGGAGCGATTGCACTCTTCATGGTCATGAAAAAACTCATAATAACAATATAAGTAAACCTGCCCATGTACCTACAACGTAGGTGCAATACAAATCAATCAGCTTCACAATACATTTGTTTATTCATGCCTCCTAGTCGGATTAAATTATTGCGGTTATGTTATTATTATTCGTTTTCTACGTTTAGTACAAGAGGGTCTACGAGTCACTTCAAACATCTGATAAGCTTGGCGAAGAAAAATCCTGGCTCTACTGAGTGACTGAGTTCTGTGAACCAAACAAACATTCCTAGCCACTCGTTTCTGGTTTTTGACTCACAGTTCATTCTCACCTCTGGAAACCAGATAGGCTTCAAGCGCAAACGCAATGCTGGTTTTGCCGGCTCCTCTAAGTCCTTTGAACCAAACTGTGCTGCCTCGGAACGCTCTGCTGTGCTGCCGAGTGCTCGACTTCTCTTAGCTCTTTAGACCTGGTGTTTGGTAACAGATACTGCCTTTGAGTCCGGTATATTCTTACCTCTGGAAACCAGATAAGCTTCAAGCGCGAACGCAATTCTAGTCTTTCCAGCTCCACTTAATCCTGTGAGCCAAACTGTGCTGCCTCGGACCGCTCTACTGCCGAGTAGTTGACTCCTCTTCGCTTTGAACACCTGGCGTATCTTCGATACGGATAAGCAATAGATATTTCCTTTGACTCCTACACTCCTAGTACATGTTTACCTCTGGATACCAGATAGGCTTCAAGCGCGAACGCAATACTGGTCTTGCCGGCTCCACTGAGTCCTGTGAACCATACTGTGCTGCCTCTGAACGCTCTGCTGCCGAGTGCTCGACTCCTCTTCGCTCTTGAGACCTGGTGCTTCTGTTCTACTACATTTGTAGCTACTTGCGCGCACTGTGGAAGATGAAAAAGATCGGGTTAGCATAATAAAATTGCGTATCCATTACGAAAGTAGGATTTTAGAGCAATGAGGCTTAAGACTTTCATTGAGGTCGTCGGTTAAGAAACAATAATTGGGGCAGTGATACTTGCTCCGGGTCATACTTGGTGCAAAGACTGTTCCTAGCCATTCAATGTGGGAACGCAGCGAGCCTCATGGACATTATTGGGCTTCGTTGGCTAAAATCTTTTAATATTATTAAATTCTTATTTTGAATATAATTATATCAGGAAGTATGCTAATGGTCTCTTGCTAATTGTGCACGATCAGAGTAAATTGCAATCAAATTATTTCCGTATTACCGGTATGTACAGTAGGCTGCAGAAGTGCATACCTAGTACCCACCTCAAACGATTGAAGTTTTCTTGGAAATCTATGTAGC
>JARACY010002089.1:0-47329 GCA_029255725.1 Scrobipalpa atriplicella
TTGAAAGCGCATTTGCTTTGTTAGTAATGTCACGCCGAGACATTGTATAGGGGTTGTGTAAACGTTCGCGTCCACCGGTTGGGGTGCACGCACGGCGATACAATGAGAAATATTTTCAAATAATCCATACTAATATTATAAATGCGAAAGTAACTCTGTCTGTCTGCGTGTTTTTTTTGTTCGTTGCTCTTTCACGCCTAAACGGCTGAACAGATTTCGATGAAATTTGACATGGTGATAGATGGTAAACAGGAGACGGACAAAGGCTACTTTTTATCTCGGGAAAATACCCCATTCCCACGGGAAAACTTATTAATCAGTGGGTGTAACCGCGGGGCAAGTGTCTTCATAAGTGAAGGGCAAAAGAAGATTAATTAATACAGCTGAGAGGAATGTTTTATTTCTTAAATATTTCATAAGCTACGATTTAACCTATACGTTTCATTCAAATAATTAAAAATTCTCAAAGATTGTCTTCACCTATTTTAGTTTTAGAAGAATTTATAGTTAAGCTGTTTTTTTTATATCAAGCCAAAATATTGTTTCCCAAAAGTTGATCTGCGGTTACCTAACCTTCATCAAAAATGCGCGCGGAGAATATATTACACCCTTCCTAACCCAGTTTAGTGGATGCTCACCTTACTCCGGTTTGTAGTTATGCAGCCAAATATTCTAGTTGGCAATCCAGGGTCGTGTTACACTGGCAGGCAAGTTTGATTATACGAAATCAGATAGCCGAAGTTAGAACAATGGTGGTTGCACTAAAATGCCCCCTTTGTGTAGCTGTAGACACGGATCGAATCGAAATCAGCCTTCAGCCATCTACAGTGAATACAAACGGAGGAGAATGCCTGGATTCCATAATTCAGTGAGATCAATGGATGATGTGATACTGTTGTTTGCACAAGCCGATGGTACAAGCATTATCTCAGATAACTTATTGTTTACATAGAATTATGCTTAGTTGGTCTTTGATACTATTTAAATAATTAACAAAAGCTGTAACTAACATCTGTAATCCATCGAGTTTTGCTTCTAGTTCTTCCAACTTTGAAGAATCTTACATACATGCACAGCAGTAGAATTATGTTCTGAGTTGTAAGGGCAGACTGCCTGACAAGACTTCTTTTTCTTTCCTTATGTCTGTTTAGATGCTCTAGTCTCTGCAGAAGGGCTTGTCGCTGGGTAAATCATATCAAAAAGAATCTTACCTGCATATACAGCTGTGGAATTATGCTCCGGATCATAAGGGCAGACTGCTTGGCCAGACTTCTCCCTCTCCATGTGGTAGGAATCCCTCTGGACGCTGTATTCTCTGCAGAAGGGCTTGAAGCTGTTGGTGCCGCAGACCAGGAGTCTGCCTGGCGCCAGCGACACCAGAACTCTGATGTAGTTCTGACAGCTCTCCTGGAAAGATACAGATTCTCGATTTTATTTGGCTGGAACTTATGATAATGTACTCAAAGTAGAACTGCACAATCTGCACATTACGTGATAACAGTTCTATAGTTATATAAATTAGCTGCTACCGGTCAAAAAACAGTCTCAATTTTTTACTTGATGTTTCTGCGTAGACAGCACAGTCGGCCTATATCGGGTCTATATTGGGCCTACATTTGGGCCTATATTTAGGCAGCCGACACACCGTGCCTAATTGCCCCGGGCGCTTACACGGTTACAGACTATCCTATTAGCGGTGAATAATGAACTCACTGTACATACAGCCTTCGTTTAAGACTGGACTACACTGAATGCGTGTGCGTGGCGTTGGAAGCCATATGTGTGGTGTGCGTGGATGCAAAATATGTTCAAATAGATACTCTAATGTTTTTTTTTTTAATTGTCATACTAAAACACTGCTTTAATTTGAGCTTGTACTGTGCTGTGTTGCATAGAGTAGATTTTACAACGATGTTGTGAAAAATTTTGCTCAAATATGACAAAATTTTGAAGTTGGAAAGATGTTTAAGTTCATGTTATGTTCGACGACCTCGAAAAACAGGCGTTCTTTGTGTTTCAACCGTGTTTAATAAAAAAAAACCCTTAAAACTTAAATTAGAGCATAAACAGAAAAGCTTACCTACTATTTGTGAACCTGTCAATCTTAAAATACTTACAATATTTTATATTAAATACGATAGAAGATCTTGAATAAAATATTCGAGCAAGTAATTCTTTCGGGCCATTTGCGAACTGTTTAATATTCCAAGTGTGGGAGTGCCTTAAATGGAGGCCTTCAATTTTCTAGAACATCGGTTAAGTCTAAATATAAATAAGTAGGCACTTGGCTGAATTTGAATTTAGGGGAATTTATAGGGGAGGTTTAGTCTATTTATCTCACGACTGACGCTCGGCCATACTCGTGGTTTTGCGTAAAGACACGCGCGCTTGTGTGCGTAATAACAGAGTAAAGGTTAGACCGTACTAGCGCGTACCTGCATCGGAGCGGCGCGGCGCAGCGCGGCGCGACAAATGATTCTTTGTAGGAAAATGTACGTAATGCACTGCAGCGGCGCGACGCGGCGCGACAAGAACTGTCAAAATGTATAAACTGACATTGCCGCGCCGCGCCGCTCCTCTGCAGCTACGTGCTAGTGCGGTCTAACCTTTAAGGTTAGGTTAGGTTACTCTGGCTTTTACGGCGGCAGAAGAAGCAGCTGGCACATTCTATGTTTTTCTATCGCTCTCAGTCCTGCATGGAAGACGGCTCTAACCAGTGCACACGTACTAAATAAGTCCAGCAAAGCGATCTTTACTTTTCTTACTTACACTACGCTAAAATCTTTCTTTATTATACTGTTCAATGATCCCACTTACCTGGCCCACCCTTGTTAAGATTCACAATACTCCAATAATCCGTACTCCAGAATAATTGTCCCGACATTTTCATAAAGAAATACTCGAACTATTTCTTTTATAAAAATGAACTATTATTGTCCCCATTGAACCGTGAGGACCCATGTGCAATACCACTCGATAATAGTCACGCCATTGTCAGGAAATTAGGAGAGGACGAATCGGGAAAAACGGGACGAAAGGGGAAATCTTTTGGTATCGATTGGGCCCACTTTCACAGTCTAGTGGCGTACAATGGCCACTCATTGTTGCAGTGTGGAGGCTCGAATACGGAATTCGAGGTTGTAACGTGAAAACCGCGCTTTTCACACGTTCACATGAAATGGATTGGTTGAAGACAAATTGTAGAGCTAAAAATATTTTTTTGAGTATTTTTCAGATTATAGGATCAAATTCCATATCGGATGATATCTCTGACCTTTTGTTATTTGATAGATTTAGGCTCGTGTTTATAAAGCGATCTCAAGATTGAGAGCAATATTAAGTATGGTTTTGACAGATCGTTTTGTACTGAAATGACATTTCTGATACGGACTCAAACTCGCTGTCACTCTTGAGAGCTGATTATAAATACGGGCCTTAGATCTGTTGTCAGCGAGTGACATCATAAAGATACTTCGTTATTTTCAAAGTAATACTTTAAAAGTATTTCATGTATAAAGTTATATTACTATTACACATTTGACATGTCATAAGTACTATTATTTTATCAACAAACTATTGCCTAGATATCTTCTCATACTTAATGTAGATTTCTAGTGGTGAAGTTTTTTTTTTAATCGGTTCATTTAATATTATAAAGTTTTTCTCTAATATAAGTGTACATAAATGAAGGAATGATAAATATTGCACACAAAATTTTAAGCAAACTAAATACAGCTCCTTCATCAAACATTCAAACTCTCTCAAATAAAACAATGCAAGTTTTGTCTTTGCTCTTTAAAGCTTTTATATTTGAATAATCCCTTTAAGATTTAAAAATAAGAAAAACGTATAAAAAGCTCAAAGTAAAAACGCTTCACGTAAAACATTTTCTTGACGTTATTTTAGAAAAGACGGTTTCGAGTCTTATATCTCAACAATTTTCAACAAGTTGAAACAGCTCCAAACTCGTTGGACATGTGAATAGAGAAAACGCGGTTTAATAAAAGTAGAATTTTTCGTTGCTACAAAAGGAATAGTTGTTCAACAATGCAAGTATAGAAAATGGAAATACTTTCACTCCTTATGCAACAATAAGTACTTATAATATTCGTCCATGCTGGAATGGGAGCGATAGAAAAACATAGAATGTTTCAGCTGCCCTTTCTCCCGGGCATGCTGTAGAAATCAGCAAAGGGATTCGAGGGTTACAGTGTATTGTGATTTAGGCGATGGACTGACAACCTGTCACTGCAGCGATACACATTACTATCTAAAACTGCCCTCAATTTTTGTCAGACAAAAATGATAATCATTTCAACATATCCTTACAAATTAGAAAATATAATAAATTATTAGCGTAATTCCTCTGAAAATGGACAGAACGGCCTCATCTAATTTAAGCTTGTTTGTCCCGAAAATGTTACATTATTTCAACGTTTAAGTATTTGAGTAAATAACTCAAGAACCTACTTAGTAGGTAAGTAGGTACCTAGATAGATAGGTATTTCTATTTGTAGAAAATTCTATAGCTATCTTTAGGTAAATTAAATAAAACCGATTCGTGGAGAGCATGATTTAACTAAATCTTAACCAAAAATGTTGGCGTCCCTTTCTGTGCTCTCAGGATAGACATGAATGACAGATGACCATGACCAAGATTTAGTGAATTTGTGCGCTTACGAATCAATACCATTATCTGTCTACCTCATAATCATTTGCGTCTTTTTATTGGAAAAGTACAAAAATAGATAGTTAGTCAAATATAATATAATAACTATGGTCAAAAACAGGTACGTGGGCGTTTTAATTCCCTACCCTTGACACGTAAATTGCAAAAAAAATTTAAAATCTCAAAATATTCTTGCAAGTCCCCACCGGCCCCCCAAACACAAACATTTCCTCTCTAGGCGCGAAACCATCAATTACGTCACAACTCCCTTTGTGCAATAGCCGTCTCTTACGCATCCCCTTGCAAATTCACTACTATTCATCACGAATAGACAGCTTTTAGACCGAGAATGGGATAGTTTTGAGGTTATTAATATTAATTGGATAGCGACATGGGTACTTAAGTTGAAAACAAATTTAGTCTAATAGAAAAACTGAAATAAGTGGCAGAATTAAAATTTGCTTGGTGGACAAAATGGTGTTCTTCTTGTCGTATGGGTTTCGAGTCGATCGACCCGATGAACCCTGGTGTCAAATGGTGTTGAACAAAAACGTATAAACCGCGAATTATTTATTGCCCCTGTCTGTAACAAACAATATCTTACGAATTAATATCAGATGTTTAAAGGGAAAGGGATCTTTATACTTTGTAAACGAAAAAAGTATTTAAACCTTTTTATTCCAAGCTTGAAAAAACATAATTTTGTCCTAGTTCTTGGATCCTAGTCTCAAGAAGAAGAAATGAGACCGAGATTATTATACTCTGTAAAATTTACGATGGTAGCTGTGACAGATGCCATGCCATTCAGAAGGAAAACAAAAGAAAACGTATCTGAAATCTTAAGGAATTGCATCTGTCACAGATAAAATTCTATTTTTTTAGTATAGTAGTACAGACTATTCAAGTGGTAGATGTGCAATCTTAACCTATTTTTCATATGCTGGCTACAGATAAAACTACGAGGACTACCATAGTTTACTCGTTTGATTACCAAAAGCAACTGTTTCCACCAAATCTTGTTATCTCATAAATAAATCGGTTCAAAGAAAATTATCCTCTCAGCTCCTGAACCATTATCTTTGTGAGCAAATCTGCTTATCTATAGCTATGTCGGTTTCACACCCTTCTTCTTAGGGATGTGCTCCTAGAAGAGTTGTCATATCTATACAATACAATACAATATACTTTATTGCACACTTAATAAAACACATACAGAAACAACAAACAAAGAATATTAGTGTACTTATAGGCGGCCTTATTGCTAAGTGGCAATCTCTTCCAGGCAACCTAGGTACAGGAAATGGTTAATGGAGCTATGGTCTCCTATAAGTACCTAGTTTGAAAAACGGTGGTGAAACCAAGTGGATCTTACTGAAAACAAAAAAACATAAAAAACGAAACTTTTCTAAAAAAAATCTACTCTGCTGCTACGATTGTAATTAAAGGTCAAGAATTCTTGCTGTTCTTACGTGGCAGCAGCGTTATCGTACTGAAATTAAAATGTAATAGATGTTATTTATGTTTAGAACATTTTTATACCCGAATAGACATTCGATAGTTTTCATATTTCATTTTCGAATTTTCCATTATAGAAATGTTATTCAGTTAGATTTTTTCCGACATATCCGCACATTACGTGTACGTACGCTCCGTTCACACATATGCCAGTCCATTACGGAGTCGTACGGTTAGTTATCTTCTATTGATCTGCTCCAATTAAACGTACCGCCGCCCTGGGGACCGCCAGTGTACACCGGCCTTATAATGCCCGCCATTTTGTACGGGAATAAATTAGGAGACTTTCTTCAGTTTGGTTAGGACAATGCAGGCTGAATCATCTGATTGTCAGAAAGAAAAAGGATTTCGTGCCTCGAACGGCACATTTAGCCGTAGGTCCAGTGTCTTGTGGTCGTTACATTAACAATGTCACAGCTTATTAGCTGTGCTATTAGGTCATTTAAAAACTCTGACACCAGAGTTCATCGGGTCGTCGTGTTGACTCTAAAACCCACTTGATAAGAAGAAGATAAATTTATGAAAATGGTCTTCAAATCCATATTTTTCGACTCATCGACACTTTTGGCACATCCCTATGCCCCGTTCACACATATGCCAGTCCATTACGGAGCCGTACGGTTAGTTATCTTCTATTGATCTGCTCCAATTAAACGTACCGCCGCCCTGGGGACCGCCAGTGTACACCGGCCTTGTTATATGCCCGCCATTTTGTACGGAAACTAATTTATTGGAAAGTGTGGTCATTTCATTATAGTTGTTTTATCTCATGACTACCGCTCGGCCATACTTGTGTGTGTAAATGTACCTACACACAGTGAGCGTGATATGAGTTCGCCTTAGTATACTGTAGTTACGCACACTAGGGCGCGTGTCTACATGTGTCGTGGCATCATGAAATGCTCGACAATTTCATGAAGTGGTCGCATTTCATGAAATGTTTCACCATCCATTGGTCATATCATGATGTGCCTTGGCCAAATCAATGATAAGAAATCGTTTATCGATATGGTCAACTATACGCGCGGCTACTTCATCAAATAGTCAACATTATGTTGATCATATCGTAAAATGGTTTCATTAATTCCCGATAGAGGCGCTGGAAGCACTTTGTTTATGAGTCAACATGGCGGCCATTGACAACAATATTGTTTCTCGCAATGAAAAAGGAAATAATTTATCATTAAAAGACGAAGAAAGTGATTATATTATTATGAAAAAGTACTCGAGTATTACGCAAGTCACGCAAATACCGTACAAAATGAAAAAAACCGCAGAGTTTGGAATTTTTACGATATGGCCAATCATGGATGACAAAATCGTTAAATGATCACTATTTAATGATCTGGTCAAATTTAGCTGCCCACATCATGAAATGCGACCATTTCATGAAATTTTCGAACATTTCATGAAACGGGCAATTTTACGATATGGCCACGACATATGCACAACCACATGCATGGCCGAGCGGCAGTCGTGAGATTAAACAACTATTATTTATTTGTATGGTTTTATCTGTCGTTTTTCGCTTTGCTAATTATTTTAAAGTTTAGATTATGTCCCTTTTCAAAACTCAAGTTATCACTACGCCTTTTCAGTTCATTTAATTTTATTATTTACACGTAGAGACCGCCGCCCTGGGGACGACCGCTGGTGTGCACCGGCTTATTATAATATCCGCCATTTTGCACAGAAACTAATTTATTGGAAAGTGTGGTCATTTCATTAATAGTTGCATTATTGTACCTACTAGCTTTTTGTGGCGCAGTTTCACCCGCGGCTTAATGAGTTTTCCTGTGAGAATGATATATTATCCCGTGGTAAAAATTAGTCCATGTTTTTAAGCATCCATGTAGTTTTTTATACGCGGCTTAATGAGTTTTCCCGTGGGAATCTCATATTTTCTCACGGTAAGCTTTCTATGTGAAAAAATTCATCAAAATTGGTTCAATAGCTAAGCTATCAAGAGACAACAAACAGACAGAGCGAATAAACAAAAAACTTAAAAGTTAAATCCTGGAAATCGATCATCTTTGCCTATGTTAGCCGATACCTTTACCACAGGTCTAAGCCAAAGGTTTGTAAATTAATTTACTTAGGTCCAGTAAGCAGTAACCATACATCGTATATTTACACAGGATCCTACGCATATAGTGATAGTCTGTTCATGGCTAGATAAACATGACATACTAGTTCTCAGTTCTAGTACCAAATATATTCTATTAAGTATTATATTCCCCTTTGATAGATAATACTAGGTAGGTAAATGTATTCTTTACATCGTCGGGTCAACATGGGTCGTCGGGTCAGCATGAGTGGTCGTGCTGATATGGTTCATCGGGTCAAAACCAAAACCCGAATTCGGAATTTGAGCGTTTGGTTATTGCCACTTCACAGAATGAGCGTTTTTCAATGTAAAATACTTACCCGAATTTCGGGTTTTGCACAATCCGCGAAATGTCCCTTTTTTCGGTTTATGAGCGAATTCGGGAATTGAGCGTAATAGATACTCAAAACGTTCAGTACTGTCAATTGTATTGTATCTAAATACTATCTTCTAAAACAATATTTTTCTTTCAATTACAGATGGAGAGTTATACTCTGGGACGGTAGCAGACTTCAGTGGAATGGAGCCGATCATATACCGGGAGCCATTGCAGACTGAACCTTATGACTCCATGACATTAAATGGTACGTATTCATTTATAGTTATTTCATTTACAGTTTGTTTACAGTAAGCAGATATATCATACTTTTGCAAGTTTTAGACCCGTATTTATAATCAGCTCTCAAGAGTGACAGCAAGTTTGAGTTCGTATCAGAAATGTCATTTCAGTACAAAACGACCTGTCAAATCCATACTTAATATTGCTCTCACTCTTGAGATCGCTTTATAAATGCGAGCCTCCCCTTGGTTCTTAGCCTTTTCTAAGGAGCGCCCGATATTCTGTTTAGGTGCGCCATTGAACATTTGAACCCGATGTTCGGTTCTTTGCATCAAGTTTTTACCAGCAGCTTTAAGTCAGTTACTATGTGAAATTAGTAGGTACTCTTGATGGCATTTATAGATGAATTTATATTATTGTTACCAAAAGCCTTCACCGTCATTTGAGTTAAGATCGTACGGCATTTCGCGTAGAAGGTCCAGACTGTTTTGGTTACCAATTAATTGTACCATTGGTAGCCATTCGTAGTTGCAAAAATCACGACTTAATTAATATAACTCTAAACCTGTCATTTTCTATCATGAGAGAACAGAAAGGGACGGCAATAATTTTAGTCAAGATTTAGCTAAGTTGTGCCCTACACTAAGCATTGCTAGCCCATCACCACCATCACTTAGTGCGCATTGTAACTAAACCACAAATTACGGATTTCCGACTAAAACAGAGAAGAAACAGCTAAAATACGTTTTCTAGTCTAACAAAGAAACGTTTAGATACAAGTACTTATTATTTAGTTAGTGTATAAAATTAAATCCCCCTGCTATCTCACAGTTTCTTACGAGTTAATTTCACAGGCGAAATGTGCTCCCAGAATAGACGCTCGGCGGCAATTTTAGACAGTTCCAGGAGCTTTTGTTAGTTTACAATATTGGCGTACCCATTGAATTTCTACCTAAATGTGTTCTTAGTCGGCATCTGCATGCAAATTCTATTGTGATAGGTTCATAATTTGGGACGGTTAGTTTGTTAGTAGAGTCGATTCTCGGTAACACAATCTGAAACGAAATTCCAGACAATAATGGTTCATTTGGTTGGTTAAATTAAAAAAGGAGAAATGGAAATCAAAAGTTGAATTTTAAAAAAAAATAGTACATTGTTTAACGAGGAGAGAACATGACCGATTCCCACGAGGGTGTAGTTTACACGAGTTGGGAATCGCATTTTCTTCCGAGTTATACATAGTGCTTAATACTATACCTATGAGGAAAATATAATCAAAAATCCTTGTAAGATAAAGAATGATATCACTTACATGAGAAGATAACTTAAGAACATTTGAAGTGTCATCATCCATGCGAACAGAACACAAACGAAACAAAACACATATTAATACAGTTACACATTACATCGAAAACACTAAACACTTAAATTACATTAAATAAGTCATATAAATCAAAGAACGAAAAAGAATTCGCGCGGACATGTTGATTTTGCCATATTTTTTACTTAAAAATATAAAAGAGACAAATGAAGCAAAGCACATACTGCCAAAAAATGTAAGTGGCCAGTATCATTTTGTGGGCTTCGACATACAAACTTTTTGTTTTTTGGCATTCGCCTGTTTCTAGTTTTGAATTATGAATTTTAAAAAAAAATAGGAGGGGAGAAAATACTTTCTCCTCTAGGGGAGAAAGTAAATCCCATATATTTTTGCCGCCCGCATATTCGTTCGCTTGGATTTACGTACTTTCTTTCCTTTTTTTAAGTAAGAACTAATATACTTTCCGAATAGGTGTAGTATAAACATATTTCTCGTCTTTAAAAAAAAAGGCATAGACACAATGTCGCCATTTTTAATGATAATCAATAACATTTACACATATCAAACTACAAACAATTGAATAAATCAGATGACGCAATTAGAATTGTTCATTTGTATGGCCAGATTGGCCAGTTTCAATAAACAATACAACAAATAGATTTTCAATTGTGATAAAGCGAATATTTAACGTTAATATGAATTAGTTCCATACGATAAGGCATTGGGGTGCCAAAACCATGTTATCAATATTATCATTATCATTCAGGGTTAATTATGTGGATTCAGAAGAGCGGTAAAACAAAAAGATAGGTAATGTAATAAATGTTATGGGAATGCGTTTTTAAAATTTTAAAATTTAAGTTGGTAGTACTTAGGTACTTACTTACTTTTAGCGTCTAATCTAAGGTAAGGCTGAGGCTCGTTAATAATAAAGTTGTCATCATGAGCTTATAACTAGACGTCGTCTGAGGGGCTCGAGTCTACCCATACAGTCACTGTGTGATTTTTATCGGCATTGGTACTAATTTCTGTCATCAACTGTACCTAAACTAGCATGTTCCGATAGTTACTACTTATTATTATAGTTAGCTATGAATAATATCATTCGCTATGAAGATATACCTAGGATGTTATACAGACAGACTGTTTATACAGCGGAGGGACGCTCGATTGATCTTGAATGCCGCTGCCAAACAGACATCTGTCAATTTAATACAATTTGCGCGCCACGGCGTCGGCTCAAGCGCGCCAACAGTCAGAAATCGGATTAGGATCGCGTTGGAATTATCAATAGCAGATATAGGGTTAACCCGGCAGCTATAGAGTTAACCCTCCGATCCGATACCTAGTTCGCGCGAGTAGAAAGGGTTAAACCTTCGGAGGATAACTCCTTTGCTGTTTACCATCGAGGATTATAGAGGTTTTAGAATTGAGATATGTAATTTATTTAGGCACCTGTAAGTTTTGATCGTTTGGGATAATATTCGTTTATATCTAATCTATGCTAGACTCGACGAGGGCTTTCGTGTGCTGAAATTCCATGTAAAGCTGACAACTACAGAATGCCTCAATAAAATAAAATAAAAATGCATAATCTTCCTAAAATCTAAACGCCTTTCATTTGTCGGACATGGAGTACCTAGGTCTAAATTGGTAGAGATACGTGCAGGAATTTTACGCAATGCCTTCTAGATTTAGTACAGTGCTGCCACAGACTTAACTGTTCTGGTGGCGATATTTGGAACTAAAATTTGTCTATGGTTACACTGACAGGAAAGAAGAGATTACAGCTATATAATGCTCGCCAGATAAGTTTGCCTTTGCACTTAGGTATGGCGATGGTGTCGTTATGACACTTTGGAGTCTGGTAATGCACCTCCGTGGCTATTTGGCTCGCCTTCTCTGAACTACGCTAAAGCCAATCTCTTACCACTAGTGACAGACATGTCAAAATTAGTTCCATTTTTCTCCGCGGGCAGACTTATCTGGCGAGCACTCTAGTGGCGCCGCTGACAGATAGACTGATATCTTGGTCGCACTGTATTGAGGATCCAAATATGGTCCAAATTGAAAGGCTGTTTAGGAGTGACATGTTTAAGTTTGTCTTTTTTTTTTCAGCTCCCGACTTCGTGAATTCTCTGGTTCACGGTAACTTCGTGTACTTCTTCTTCAGAGAGACTGCTGTGGAATTTATCAACTGTGGAAAGGTAAATATCTGATTTTTGATTTACAAAACACATAAACTTCGTCAAAACTATTAGGTATATAGGTATTTCCAAACGGTATTATTTTCACCTGCCATGGACTTTTTATGCTTGAAGATTTTAATAATTATTTAGAAATTAAATAAGCAACCACAAAAGTTTATGAATTTCAAATATTTTAATTACTTTTAGTTTATTGAACTGAATATTTCGACCTTGAAGTAAAAGTTTGTTACCCTTGGGGCAATGCTTTATAGTACGGCTGTTAAGGATCAAAATCAGGACAAAGCTTGCACTTTCGCGTGATGGGTTGAATTGGTCTCAGACTAGTTGTACACATCCTAAGGTAACTTTTGAGATATGTTGCCCTGGTGGGTACACTCTATGGGTCTGCAGGCAGGGTCGGTTAGGTTACTATAGGAGCAATTACAGTATCTTAATGATATAGGAGTGGTGCTCGAACAAAGTTTGGAGCACACCCTGGTCAGATGCACATCGTGGTGAAAAAAATCCAAAATGGCGGAAAACAAGATGGCGGCCATACAAAATAAAAAGTCAGATATCTCCTAAACGATGAGAGATAGATGGAGAGTGCTCGAATAAATGTTATAGGCAATGATAGTGGGTAACTTTCGGTGATCACGAAAATCCAAGATGGCGGATCCAAAATGGCGCCTGATAAAAAAAATGCTCCGATCAGGCTGCAATTTGGTTGCTGAGAGGTTATTGAAGTACTTATTCGATATTTATAGTTCGTTTTTCAAATCCACCGTTTTCCAAGATGGCTGCCATACAAGGGTTTTTTGTATCAAGAACTTTAATCAGGTCTGGCGTGGAAACAGTTGCTCGTAGTGGGAGTGAATAGTACTATTCTGTATTTGAATGTTTTGTATTATTGTTTCTGTGGTCCTCACCCCCCCTACGAGGAACTGTTTACGCGCCAGAATCGATTAAAGTTTCTTTACATGCAACGGTTTTTGTATGGGGAACTTTGATCAGCTCTGGTGCGAGAATATTATGTAGGAGTAGGCAGGTAGATACTACAATTTTTTTGGCTTGTAGAGCTTTTACTTATTTTACGATTTTAGCCCCTTACGAGCAAACATTCTTGCGCCAGAGCTGATCAAAGTTCCCCATACAAAAAACCGTTGTATTTAAAGAAACTTTAATCGATTCTGGCGCGTAAACAGTTCCTCGTAGGGGGGGAGAGGACCACAGAAATAATAAAACAACACATTCAAATACAGAATAGTACTATTCACTCCCACTACGAGCAACTGTTTCCACGCCAGACATGATCAAAGTTCTTGATACAAAAAACCCTTGTATGGCAGCCATCTTGGAAAACGGTGGATTTGAAAAACGAACTATAAATATCGAATAAGTACTTCAATAACCTCTCAGCAACCAAATTGCAGCCTGATCGGAGCATTTTTTTTATCAGGCGCCATTTTGGATCCGCCATCTTGGATTTTCGTGATCACCGAAAGTTACCCACTATCATTGCCTATAACATTTATTCGAACACTCTCCATCTATCTCTCATCGTTTAGGAGATATCTGACTTTTTATTTTGTATGGCGGCCATCTTGTTTTCCGCCATTTTGGATTTTTTTCACCACGATGTGAATCTGACCAGGGTGTGCTCCAAACTTTGTTCGAGCACCACTCCTATATCATTAAGATACTGTAATTGCTCCTATTGTAACCTAACCGACCCTGCCTGCAGACCCATAGAGTGTACCCACCAGGGCAACATATCTCAACAGTTATCTTAGGATGTGTACAACCAGTCTGAGACCCATTCATCCCATCACGCGAGAGTGCAAGCTTTTTCGGCTAACGGCCGTACTATTATTTATGAAGTCAGAAACCTGATTTCAATCACTTTGGGAATTCCTCGTAAAAGGGTCATCAAAAGGCCTATAAATTATTTGTACTTAGTACATATTTGATTTCGTATTTCTAAACGCTCGCACAATTTATTTCGATTTGGATTTATACAAATCTGCTAAAGTCTAAAATTAATCACAAATTCACTATGAGAACTATCTACCCTATTTTCTTTTTCTTTTAAGTCCTTATAAATTTTTCTTCTTCTTCTATTTCTATCGAGTGGTTAGTCGAGTTGACAAATGAAGATCAAAGTCGAGCATTTAAATCGCCTAAAAAGCCACTGACCACTATTAGAGACGCGACCAAAGCTGATGGTTCAGACTTTACATTCACAAAACATATTATCCTTTGCAGTCCGTATTCGCCCGCGTAGCTCGAGTGTGCAGGGACGACAGAGGTGGGCCTCACCGCTTCAAGCAGCGCTGGACATCCTTCCTCAAGTCCAGACTCAACTGCTCCGTCGCTGGCGACTTCCCCTTCTACTTCAATGAAATTCGTAAGTATAGCCCTTATAATTTGGAACCTCATGGACTGAAGACTGAAGATGTAGCAGAAATCTACCTACGGGTTAAGTTTCTGTCTGGCTTCAAATTCAAATTTAGCTCCTCTTTTCCTTGATTGATGCTGATAGACACTCATAATTTACAGTTGTTAAGAGTTAGAGGAAAGATAAAAACTGAAAGTTCGTAGCTATCGTCGAGTTTTTGGCTCACGAATGAATAACAACAATCTAACTTTCAACGTCATTTTCTTTTCACAGAATCAACAACAGAACTCATCGAGGGTGTCTACGGAGGTCTAAACGCTCAGCTTATATACGGAACCTTCACAACCCCGCCTAACAGTATATCTGGCAGTGCAGTCTGTGCGTTCAGCATGCAGGACATTGCTGACACCTTCGAAGGAACGTTCAAAGAACAAAGTGCTATTAATTCTAATTGGCTACCTGTTAATAGTGCCAAGGTAAGTCCAAGAGAAAAACCAGAGACTCCAACAAATTATATGGCTATTTTGGTGATCCAAATGAATGCAATCAAAACATATTTCTGATGAAAAACAATTCTTTTCCAGGTTCCAGAACCTCGTCCAGGGACGTGTAGCAACGATTCAAGACAACTACCAGATCAGACGCTCAATTTCATAAAAACTCACACGTTGATGGACGAATCAGTTCCTGCGTTCTTCGGAGAACCCATTGTCATCAGAACTAGCTTCCAGTACGTATAACATTCTTGCACTGTATTTTTACCATACAGTTACGTGTATGACTTGTTTACTACATTGTTGATTTTCTGTTTACAGTTACCGATTCACACAAATTGCAGTGGATCCGCAAGTCAAAACCCCTGGAGGGAAAGCTTATGACGTGCTCTTCATTGGAACAGGTAATATAGTCTTTACTATTGTCACCTGTAAGTCTAGTACTGGATATGGGCCTGAGCTAGGTCTTTAGATTTTTGAATCTCTTTACCATTGTATCTCTGTGCAATCCTCCAAGTGACAAGTGTTAACAAAACTGTTATTTTTTACAGACAACGGAAAAATTATCAAAGCCATCAACGCTATTTCCTACGACTCCAACAAGCGAGCAGTGCCAGTGGTCATAGAAGAACTACAAGCATTCGCTGCTGGGTCGCCAGTGAGGGCCCTAAGGGTGGCCAGAGCAGGCAGAGACGCCGCGAGGCTAATAGCTGTTTCAGATAAAGAAGTTCTCAGCCTTAGACTGCATCGGTGCTCCAGTGATAAGATCAGCTCATGCTCGTAAGTATACTACCCTCCTTTACAACAAAATAACTAGGGTTTTGATGTGTCCTTGTCATCTCATAATATTACTAAATATCAACCCTTCTTTCTCTTACAGTGAATGCGTGGCCCTTCAAGACCCATACTGTGCATGGGACAAACAAGCAGGCCGCTGCAGGGCCTACTCTCACGGGGTTAGCCGATGGTTAGACGAGAACTCCTTCTACCAAAGCGTGAGCACCGGCAGCCATGCCGCCTGTCCCCACAGCAAAGACGCCGGGGCCGTAGGAGGACTGAGTTCAGGACTTTATGATGATGCAAGAGGAGAGAATAAGGGAGAGGTCATCAATATCGTCCAAGATAAAGACGGGAAAGGTGGCAATGGTAATAATGAAGGTAAATAGCTTATAGTTGCGTCATTGTCATTTCATGGCTTTCCTAGTAGCTAGGATAACTCTGAAATAAACTAACCAATAAATAGATGAGAGCTAAACATTCCATTTCATTATTTAACAAAATTGCTGACAGAATTAAGTGACAAGGCAGCTCAACAAAAAGTTGATACTGAAGATACAATTTTCCCTTCACCAGGTCCCGAAGTCCTCCAAGCAGATCCTCCCCCTGCAGCGTACTCCGTGGAAACCCTCGCTCTAGCAGTGGCTGCTGGAGCCCTGGCGGCGCTTGGTGCCGGATTCGCCGCCGGGTACATCTGCGGAAGACGCTGCAAGAAGGACGACGATGACAACATGCCCTATCCTGACACAGAGTACGAGTATTTTGAACAACGGCAGAATATTAATAGGTAACTAAATCTGAAAATGAGCTTTACTCTTTTTCTTTTTTAGTCAAGAAATCCTAAAATTAATTATTACAGAGAGATCGGTTACCAGTTTTAGCATCTTTAGTATCCATATTAAAATGCTGTTTCATTCCTTAAAGCTACACAATTTTAAAGACGCCCGCAATATCTTTCCAGAATCCAAGCCGAACCGAAGCTCCTGCAGCAAGTGGAAGAAGTGACCTACGCGGAACCTGTACTAGCTCCTCAGCCGAAGCCAGCGTCCCCTCGAGCTACTCTCAGGAAGCATCCTCCATACCACCCTCACCACGAGACCCTCTTCCAGTTCCAGCCCGACTCGTACCGCCGCGACAACTTCGGCACCCTTCGCTCCCATCAGGTCAATGTCAGTTGTACTCCTTTTTCTCTCTTTAGCATGGCTTTTTAGTGTAGTTCTTTTACAGGAACGTGGCAAAATTTTATGATGTGAATATGTATCAACTAAGATAGGATTTATTGTTTCTACCTTTATATTTGCTTTGTTGTCATGTAACTTCGTGGTTTTAAATGGATGGATATGCTTGGTTATCATATCACTTGCCAAAGCATATATTTTTCGGTTATGCTCTATATCGTTACCTGCTGAAAATGTTTTATTTTGAAAAATGATTTATTATTTTATTCTTATATTTCACATCAACAATTTTGTCACGCAAAGTTTTTACATCATCAATATTGAATTCTACAGATTAATTTTTACCAGATTTCAGAAGGGTCCAATCTAGTGGCCAGAAAATCGAAGGTCTGAGACGTCTGAAAAATATTATTTGCTTAAATTCTTGTGTCAATTTCAACATTTCTCGGTGTCGAATGCATGACTTAAAAATAATGTTTCATCTCACCAGCTTTACCACCACCATTTTAATCATTAACACCATTGATTCATTAGTAATTAAATTAAATAAAAACATTTGACCATTTATGCTGAAAGAAATATTTTGCATTCGATTTCATTAACATTTACTCTGATTTCTTTAAACTCATCTTTTTATGAGAATAATCGTGAGTTTCGATAATATAAATAACAAGGCTATATATATAAAAAGAACAAGGTTATATTAAGAATCTTGTATGAAATTTGAAGCTCACGAATTTCCTTTCCATTTAATCATCTTCACCCATTAACATCGGGAAAATCGTGAGTTTTGACCGCATACATTGACGATATCATAACATAATTTAATTTTTAATTGTATTTTTTTTTATCCAAAACTCACGACGCTCCCGCCATTTTCATCCGCCATCAAACTAACGCACGCATATTCACTGCCGCATGTCAGTTAACGCAGGAATATTCGGACCGCAGGGCGACGGCTACCGGCGCGGCAACGACAACGGCTTCTCGACCACGCGTTCAGTAAAGAAAGTGTACCTCTGAGAAACAAGCGGGGCGGACTCGCGCGACCAAATGCACCACCATAAGCATAATACGCACCATCACCATACTTTGGGTGAGTATTTTATGACAATTATTTAAAGAAACGTGATGGTATGGTGAAGTATGATGAAAGCAAATATCATCACTTGCTTAAAGCTCATACATACACAATAAGTCTTATGTCGCTTTACAATCTATCTTGGGAGAAATGGGCAGACCAAGGCTATATACTCGACCTTTTTAAATGATCTCCATTGATTTCGTCGGGCCTCTACCAACCAGTCTAAAACAAAAACTCTTACTTATTCGTGGTAGATTGTGAAAGTATTTCGCTAGCTAATTTGTCAATCCAACCTATTAGGCGAAGGTTAATCACTGTGCCCGTATGTATTATGCGTTTTCTTTCTTTTTCACTTTTATGTTCATCCCATTTATACGTTGTTTTGCCTATATTCCTTCAAGAGATTCAGATTATTATAATTTGAATCGCATTGTGTCAACAGTGTCGCAGCGCAGCAGCGGCTCGGGCTCTGTGTCGGCGAGTGGCCAGTCATCGTCCTCGCCGTCGCCGCCGTCGTCGTCGCCGTCGCCGTCAGGTGAACGGCCGCCGACGCCGCCGCCGCCCGCGCCGCAGCCCTGCGCCTACATCTACCGCAACTAGCGCGCCGCCCCGCTCTCTCCCGCGCACTACGCTCCAACCGTCTTTCTAATCGGTGTGAACGAACATTAATACTCAACGTTCGATTCGAACTTGTTTAAATGTGAACTGACGAGACATTCCAAATTCGAAAATTGAAAGTGATGTTCGGTAACGAACCAACGAACAATAATTTTTAGACGATCGTGATTTGTTGTTGCCACGATATTAATTGTTGTCCAACGATTTCGTGGATAGAAGACATCGTACAAGAAAGTTGCCTAAATTATAAAATGTGAAAAATAATGGATTTTTCTACGTGGATTGTAAAATTGAAGTCACTACTCAAAAATTTGATGACGCAAACTTTACTTCCATGAAAATGCGAATATACGTATTTGTGATGAACCTGCAATGTAAATTGACGGTTTCCCTTGTTCAGAGGCGTGACAAAAATTATGTATTTTTTTTAAAAGACGGAACAATATTATCGATTGATGTATGTAAGATGAATAATGTAATAAATTGTAGATTTTTTAGATATACATAGTTTACTGATAATTTAGGTGAAAATATAAGTTTTTGTTGGTAACATGTTGAAGACTAGTTAATGTAAAGTTGTGGCTGCCATTGCAGATTCAACAAAGTGTTTATGTACTTCCACTACATTCTCTTTAACGTTGTTGCATCGAGAGGTTTAATTTTTGTGTAAATCTGCAATGGGCCCACAATCGCTTTTTTACATACCTACTATTTGTAGCATTACGTCATTAATTATAGGGATTCTCTTATTCTAAAGTTCTAGTGATTGCATAGGTAGCTCTGAAATATCAACGGTAACTCTTTTTAATCCACTTTCTTCTAAAGGGCTAACAAAATAAAAGTGATATATATCATTGATATTGCAGAGTTCACAAAAAATGATGATATAATATAGTTGATACCAATGTCATTATAAAACACAAAATATAAATTATATTTACCGTGTATAAAATGATATGTAAAGTTCTGATACTTATTCATTCATTAAAAAGTGCTTCTTATGGGTGTATTTAGAGTATTAGGGGATCGTTTTGATAAATATTCGATAATGTTATAGATCTAGTGATTATTTATAAATAGAGGTATAGTGTAAGATGCCAATTCGATTGTTGGCGCGCGTGCGCCAGTTAAAGTTACAATCCGTAACTGTGATCACTGTGTACATACATTCTGTAACACGATTGTTTTATATATATATCTTTTCTAAATTGAAATTTCCAGAAATGTGGGCCAAAAGTTAATAAAATCTTTTCGAATGACGTTCCTGTTGCTATTTTGTAAACGGAAGAGAATTTCCGATGTTTTTATTTCTGGTCACGCTAGATGTTTGATTTATGAAAACCTGAGTATGAAATCTATTCCATTGTGGTTAAATGATTGAAGTGTAGATAGAGTTTATGTAAAATCACATTCCGTAATGAGAAGGTTCCCATTAATACTACCTATACATCAATAGTTGTTTTAATCGAAGGTGACAGTCATATTCTTGTTACGAAGTGTGGGTAGTTCAACTCTATAATTTCAATCACAGCCATACTAGATGTTCTCACGCTCATTGTTGACAAATTGGATGTGTGTAAAGAAATGTCAATTCTATTTGTAACGACTTAGTGCCTAAGTGTGTGTGGCAGACTTGTAATTTGTTATTGCAAGTTGTAACAATTAATCAGATTTTCTTTTTGACTGACATAGAGCAGATTAGAAAGCCGTTAGATTAGTGATACCATAGGGAAAATTGTACCGCGTTAGGAACTAATATAAAGAAGTAACTTATACAGTGTGTAAAAAAATCGTTGGCCATATTATATGGTAGGTACCTATTAACCTAGCCATTAATCTGAACAACTTTCCCCGAGGAATATAGGTCGAAATAACTTCTCTTCCCATACAAATAGTAAGTTGTAGTTACTTTTTGTATGGGAGGTTTTTTTTTTCATATTTGAACCCAGGTTCCTTAAAGAAAAAAGTTGTTCAGTTCCATGGTAGGTTCTTACCGTAGAATATGGATTGCTAATTTTTTACACCTTATATACATATGCCATAATATTAAGCGCATTCCAATGCCTTCTTAAAACAATACTCATCATCATCATTTTAATGATTATACCAAAGATGCAATTATTTTTACTGTAAATGATTTACTTATTTGTAGTATTTATTGATAAGAATGTATTACTTAATGAATTGTTACTTTAATTGTGAATGTAACTGCCAATTCATATACATTTATATAGACTGTACCGGCCGTCCAGTGACAGTCACATTTTTGTCTTGATTGTAAATAAGATTGATTAAGTAGAGATTAATATCAGATCTGTTTCTATTTAATGATAATAATGAAACACAATCTTTAACAGCGTAATTGGTGAGAAAAATATGACTAATGAGTCATTCAATTTTTATAATGACTTGGAACTTGGAAGGACTTAAAGATTTTTTGCACTCGCAGTGCTATATTATTTCTAAATAATATAAGAAATAACAAATCGAAAATTTCAACCGCCGACAGGATTTGAACCCGTGTGTTTGGAAATCCTATCGGCGGTTGAAATTTTTGATTTGTTATTTCTATTATTACTTACAAAATCTGATCTTGTTTACTCCACTGTACGGTCGGAACTTGTCTTATGTAAGCGCACATTATTATTATACATTGTTTTTTACATTATACCATGCGGTTCTGTAGACGCTTGTACACGGCCATTGTTTTCGGAATTTAAATTACGGACTTTGAAAATAAAAGTTAACCAGAATAAAATATTGCTAGAGTTCTGTTCTTCCGCATTACAGTTAGGTACCTAACGTAATATCGCATTACTTAAAAATACCTATATACTAAAGTTTATGTGCATGTAAAGTAATATTATAATACTACGGTAGATTGTACTGAAAATCAAGCGAAATTGCCAATCCTTTGATTACCCCTGTTTAAAAATGAATATGTTTGAATTTTTTTTTATTTTTTGCTAAGGCCGATAAAGAAGTAACAAGTACATACATACAACGGTTATCATTTTCACAGTCCGTAAGTACAAAAAAGTAACACATACATACGTAAGTAAGGGCTAGTACTTGTAAATAGCGATTTTGTAAGATGTAAATTAGTTTTCGTCGAATATATAAGCGTTAGGATTTAAGAGAAAGGAAAATTTTGGGGGCGATTGTTAAAATTGTTTTTTGTAACTTAAAGAATATTGATGAAATGTACAATAACCATTTCTACGTTTAAATTGAACCACCTTTTTATACTCGTAAAGTTAACTGTATTCGTAAATGCCTAGATTCCTGTAAGCGTAAAGTATTGATTTATAATTATATTGAGAATTATAATAGAACGTATCGTACCGTAGATTATGATATGATAGACCGCTTATTTTGTTTTGAAACTCGAAGCCTTAGTGTTAGAAATTGAAGACTTTTATTAAAATAATGAAGTAACTGTAATTACAGAGAATTGGATTTAAATAAATCCGCAACTTTTATTAAAAATATAATGTTAAGGTATAGCGCGTTTACGTCACGTTAATCTCAAACTATCCATCAATAATCTAACCATAGCGTGTAAATATTGGGGTTGAGTTCTTACCGAGTCGGTTTCGATGAGTGTGCAATATTTTTCTACTTCTTCTTCAGCATTCTAAATTAAAGTCGAGGTTCTTTGTAAATTCAACAGATGCGGTACTTGAAGATTTAGGAAAGAGTGGTGGAAGCGGAGCGCCGGAACAAACAAAGTTTAAAAATACAGATTTAAAAAGTTGGCAAAACTAAAATACCCAAGACGTCAAAGGTCATGTACTATAGTAGATACCTACTACTCTATTTTGATTAACTTTTGCTTAAAACACTGGTCTAGAATGGCAAAAATATTTCTTAAAAATCGATAGTTTATTTTAATCTTAGATGCGTCCCGCTATTTGAAATAAAGTCTACCTTATTTGAAAACTAGCTTCTACTTATCAGCTAGCATAAAATCCGCCGCCACAATTCTTTAATTTAATTTACTAGATAACCTTAGACTATCGTATGTAATAATTTATTTTCAAATCTTCAAGGACCACAGTAATAGGAATCACTATGGGAAGTGCCTAACTAATTAAAATTGCAACTGTAGTGTTAACGGCATACCTCTAACTCCCATCTTTTGGATCTGGCCGTAGGTTAGCGTGCCTTTAGATTGTACTGATTACCGCCCATACGTTACTTACTAGGGAGTGGATTTGGAATAACTACTTGAATAACTTAACCATCCTACACGATCATTACTTTAAAATAAGGTTTTTGTCGTAAAATAAAAAATAGTTGGCTGAAAGTTGACCTGCTTAGTATCAATCATTCGTCTCGACTGCATTTTATCAAATAGTTAATCCTGTGCATTCCATCTCAAGTCCTTCTGATGATAGTTTGGGGAACTATACATACTTACCATGTAATATCATTATAATTAAGTTACCTTCATCTTCATACTCAACTTTTAATGATAACTCAGTTGTTAATACTGCATTAATTTGCTTTTTAGACACTCCATAGGATAAGTAGGAGTTTTATAAATAAAAATAAATGCAAAACGCAACTGCAGTGATAGTAATGTTACACCGTATTCGCTGCCCGTATTTATAGAGTGCAATTTTTTTATAACTAGATACAAATAGAATGAAACATTCATTTGCAGAATATGAAATAAGATGCTGGCAAGCTCAATTTTATATTTTACTCTTGACTGTTCAAAATGTTATGATCATTTTCTCATTAAATATTATTAATATAATGCTAAATATTTTAGCAAAGGATAAAATGTATTCCTTTTCTTTAGTAAATAAAATATTGAAACTTGACAAGTCTGTTTAATTTCTCTCCATACCTATTTTCTATGAAGTAATAAAATAAAAAAAAACATTCCTGGAATTAATTATCCCTATCGGATTAAAGATCCCAACCAAAGTTATTTATAATACAGGTATAGCGGATGAACAGGCATTAGAAATACAAGATGTTAATTTAAATGCCATACCATACCATAATAGCTCAGCGTCTTTTAACTGTCAACAGAGCAACTCTACATTACTCTACACAATATCTACTAATGACAAGGCGGTATGGTCTTCAGCCTTTGCCTGTCCATCATGAAAATATATAAAAAAACAAGTGGCAATATATTTTCATGTTTCCCACGCTTGTGCACCAGTCGTACCTCTCACATCATGGTCCCTCTGTAGTCTATGGATGTTAACAATTCTGTTTTATTCGCATGATTTGAATACTTGTCAAGAAGTAAGTGACAGACAAAAACATATTTTTGTAGAGCGCTTTCTCTTTCTCTCATGCTACAGTTAGCAAAAACTTAGACTTGCAAGCAAGGTGTCAAGTGTCAATGTCAAAAAATTGCAAAATAAACTCGTGTGCGCAATCGCGATGTTATTTCTTGAATTCTTGTATTTAAATATAATTGTGTATTAAAAATGGATAGTAACGTGGTAAACCAATTCTCAATTAATTTCAAAGAAGTTCTCCTTGATGAAATTGCCCTCGAAGGGCTAGAAGGCGTAGGATTTGATTTACTATGGCGCCGAGTGGAGAAAAAAATTTCTGCACCAGTTACAGATAAAATGAAAGCCCGTTTCTTTGGATTTCTAGTTCACTGTGCGTCTATTAACTTCTACGAGATCCCTGTACCTCTCCCCTATGTGGAAATAAAGGACAGGTTTGAAATTATTGATGAAGAAACTGGCAATTTGCTTGATCCTGTAAGTGTAACAACTTTTCATTCATCCTCTATTTATTTCTAATTTAGTTAATTATTTATTTTAATAGTTTATTGTACACAACATAATAGAGGCTTATTTCAAAAGTTTCAGTAGATATAGGTCAGACCGCACTAGAACTGCGACGCGGCGCGGCACGGCGTGGCAAATAAAATAATTCTTTGTATGATAATGTATGAGATATACCGCACTGTAGCGGGCTGACACTGCGCAGTAAAGTTGACAAAAATGAATGAAATACAGTTGCCACGCCACGTCGCGCCGCTGCAGCTACTAGCTTTAGGCTAGAGAAATAAGCATTCAGTGAGCCAGATACGAACGACTACTCACTTGTATAACCATCTCATCTAGTTCGTATAATGTTTAGAATTCAATAAATCTTTATTTACATTTTTACAGCCAGAAATCTTGGATGGTCCCTTTACATATGAACCCATCAATAATGACTATGGCTCCTGCGTACATTACAAGGAAAGAAAAATTGTTCCAAAAAATGAACTTCAACAAATCCCATATGATAAAGTTATAGGGTTCTATGGTGACAAAATTGTTATGGTGGCGACTTTAGAAGAGAGATGGAAGGCTTTAGTACCACATTTACCAATAAATTATTTAATTGATATGGCCATGACCTCTACACATTATTGTTTGTTGGAGCTTATCGGCAAATCAAGAGAAAATGTAAGTATTTTTAATATTCTGAAGTACAATTTAAAATGTAACTGAATCACTCTTCAACCACTGGACAAATCAGGATAAAACTTGGCACAGATTCATGTGGTTTTGGTCCTTGAATAGAATATAAATATTTGTGAAATCGCAGGTGCAAAAGTAATAAAATAACATTTAAGGAGGAAATATTTCTTTGTTTGTATGTGATTAAATCAATTATTCCAATAATTCCTTTACGTAAGAATAAAACCTTCAGTATCTACAAATAACATTCATAGACAACTTTTATTTGGGTTACTTAAGTACACTTTTTATTAAACTTTACAATTTAAATGTAATTAAATGTTTGATGAGGTACATTGACTTTTTATGCAATAAATAAGTTGATTAATCTTAGAATTTCTATTTCAGGGCCAAATGACTATTGGCAACACAAACCTGACAAAAATAGTGAAAGATTCTAAACTACTGTTCTACAACAGAAAGTTCTTGCAAAAGAACGACCTGATCAGGGTGCAGCCAGTGCCCCAAGTCACCGCAAACAGATCTGTGAAAGCATTGCTATTGAGACTGAAAAGGTTAGTATAAATTTAGGTGAAGAATGTCCAAGTTGCAATGGAAAATAAAATGTGCACAATACATTAATTTATAATGCAAGTTAATTAACTACAATAGATCTTTACAGGTCGCAGTGGCTGTCGGGATAAGTGAAAAGTGAATAGTCCAACCCCTTAATACCAAATCATAATCAATGCAAGTTCGTTTTTACAAATTAATTAATATGAATGCAGACTTTATGGAATAATTTTGCAACTTGGACATTTGCTACTTGGACATTATTAGCTCGGTTATTCTTATTACTATATGTGACTAAATATATAAATATGTAATGTATCAAGTTCCGACAGGAATATATGTATGTGTATATTCAATTTAATTTCTAAACATACTTAACTTAGCCTACCACAAAGTTTGAGCATCTGTTTCACCCACTGCTGTATTTTCTACTTATTGATCCATTCCTTGGATCACTCTGGTAATTTTTGAGGGGTCTTGGTGTCCAGTCAGGTATAATTTTGTCATAAATGCGCCATGATCCATTTAAATTAGAAAGATGCTTCTCAAAGACCACATATTCTAGAACATCCTTGGTAATATATTCACTGCCATGTTGCAGACGACCAAAACGGTCATACACTGCCAGTTGCTGTTGAGTGTAGAAACGAACAGTTATTTGGCCAAAGGTATTTCTAACTACATCAGTGCAAAAGGCATGCACAATCCTAGGAGGTTCCAATGATTCCAGAAACTTCCACTTTATAGTTTTATTGTGAGTATTGTACCTGATTTCAGAGTATACTTTCTCTGTAACGTACTTTAGCAAAGTATGTTTGTCGCCATTCGCTACTCTTTCATGCGCCTTTATGTATATTTCCTGTGCAAAGGCACAAAAATCACTTGTATCAAAGTCTTCTTCATAAAACTTGATTCTCCGTATTGCCATCATAGATTTGAGCATTTCTTCTATAAGTTCGACAGCTTGCTTGACCGGAGTAGTTGACAATACAGAGGCTTTGCCATCACCTTCTGGAGGCACATACGCTTCAAGAGCTCCACTTGTAGCAGAGATGTAAAACGGGCGCTCCATCCAGGGTCTTTTAGGCAGCAAGCCTCGCTCCTTTATTTTCTGTCGCATTTTCTCACGAGTCAAACTTGCTGGATCTTCATTCATATCAGGGAGCTCCATTTTGAGGTACTTCTGCGCTCGAAGGCGTTTGAATTTAGGGTGCCAATGCTTGGCAGTAGAATTACGCACAGATTGCATCAGCATTATCGCCGGTGTCAGAGGAAGGCTCACCATCTTTGGTAACATCTTATGAATCATATTTCGTAACTATCTGCCCTTTATAGCTTAAAATAAGTTTTATATAGAAATTAATCTGATCCGGTCTCGCTATGAGACCAACCTCAACCGCAACCACAACGCAACTCAAGCCAAAAGTGGACTGTAATTCTTATTGATCGTATGAGTACATGACGCAATATACTACCATCTAGTGAGACATTTCCTTTTTAAAATTCTATCTTGTTTTTCTTAGAATGGATTTGCCACCGTTGGCATATATGCCTCTCCCATAAATCTTCTTTCGGTACTGAGCTCATTCTTTTGGGTCCATAATATCCCTACGCGATTTCTGTCTGATTTCGTTAGTCCATCTTTCGGATAGTCTGCCATCTTTGTGATTTTTTTAAGGTCGTGGTATCCAGTCAAAGACGCATCTTCTATTCTCGTCCTTTCAGCGACACATGTATCCGACCCATGTCCATTTCATATTGCAGGTTCCATCAGCCGCAACTGTTGAGCATGCCGAAGCATGGTAAAGTGCACGACATAGCTGAATATCTGATGACCCAGCCAAACTACAGCGACACTTGCCAAAACATATTCGACACCAAAGTGGCCACACCAGCACTCTGCAAGAGACTGTCCAAGTGCGAAAACTCTTTTATTTTTGTAAGTAATAGCTTTGTATATCTTTGCTTTCTACAATGGGTTTGCATTCCATTACGAAATAGTTTCCATTAGTTTTAGTCTTCATATGTTTTGTTTGTTACTTTGATTCTACCTTTCATTTTGTTACATGTGTGTTGTTTTCTATGCAATAAACTTTTATCTATCTATCTATCTAAATAAAATAGAAAACAATATTTACGAATAACTATCAGTCAACGCGCAATCGATCAACAACAAGTCACCTTATTTTTCAGGAAAATTCAGAGGGTCTGACCAAAAAACGAAGCAAACAACTAACAAACAGGATAATTCGTCTAGACCCACTAAGCGAGGATGACTCCCAATCAGAAGACGAAACAACCCAAGAACTACAATGCCAATATCAAGTGAAAGTGAACCTCCAAAGACAAGCTTATGAGAGGATACTGGAGGCTGGACTCGATGGACTCTCGCAAATTGAAGTGGCGGAATTATTAGGAGTAGAGTATTACACGGCGAGAAGTATTTGTAGGACGTTCAAACACAAGAATATTGTGAAGGAGATATTTGTGGATAGAGGGAAACAGAGAACGGCAAAGTTAGTAGTTTAGTTTTAACTTTTTGGTTAACAAACAATCAAAACAACAATATTTAAAATATTCAAATAGAGTTCCTTATTTATAGGGTGTAGGTAGGGAGATGGTGTCAATAAAAAAAAAACTCAGTCAAGTAAACTTTCACAAAGAAATCTTATGGTACGTAACTGAAAAAAATTTACTTCCCCTTCGATCGAAAATGACCACTTCGATCAGTCAATTTTTAAAGGGCAGTTATTTTTTTTAGAGCAACTCCTTTATATTTAAGGAATTACTGCCTTTTACACCCTGTATATTAAATTCTTCTTGCAAACATTAATTTATTCTGATCAATTTAAATCCTAATACATTTCAGATTTATCGCGGCGGCATCAGCGGCAGCAGTGGATGCTAACTACGAGAAAGAAAAACAAAAGTTCCTCGAATTTGTCGACGAAGGAAAAAACGCAATTGCAACCAGAAACATATCCGAACTACCCGACGAGAAAGATAAAGAATCAGACTGTGAGATACCTAAGAAAAAACCGAAGCTCAAACTACCCAAGGGAATCGAAGACATATTACCAGATACGAAAACCATTGAGAGAACTGTCACCGAAGTGAAACACTTGGATGGTTTCGAAAACCTGAAAATTCAACCGTTCTTAGGTCCCGGGAAAGGCCCCACCATGAGGCAATTGAGATACGCTAACGGCCTACTCAAAACTATACAAGACAAAGTCCTCGTCACCGGCTACATGAATTTAAACTCCATGGCTAGTAAAGAGAGCAATGAACCGCTCATGGACAACAAATGTATGAAAATAATCGTGCAGAAATTAGTCAGCGAAGGGCAAATAAAGCTATTGAAGATGACGTGGCCGGTATGGCACAAAACTTGCACAGTATTCTGCGCGCCGCACGTACAAGTCACGGATCCAATAGTCAAAACTAAATACAAGGAAATAAGCCTGAGCGTGCTCAGAAACAGAAGAGAGAAAGTTGAAAAATCAGGAAAAAAGAAGGAAAAGAAAGATCCAAACCCTGAAGTCATGACCAGACCACTGGCCATGTCCATATATCCCCGTTACTTGAAGCTTCAGAAACTTCACGAGTTTCTAATAAAGTTGGTTTACTTCAAGGATGATGACGGCTACCGCACAACCAATCCTGAAGGGTTTTCATCTCTCGTCGACATGATCCCAGAATTTACCGTCGAATTCGTCTTAGGGAACATGAGTCACATCGCTCTGATGTCAATGTACAATGTACAAATACCTCAAAACATGTTGCAACAGAAACTGCGCAACGTGCCCGGAGAACTGTTCAAGACTTTCCTCGCGACGCCGACTTTGCAAAACGGGTGGAGACAGAACTTGAAAGTGCTTTCCACCCTCGGACTTCTGCAGCTAATCAAGAATCCGGCCTCAGGTGATGAGAACTACGTACTGAGCTATGAGTTCTATATGAACAGACACGCTTCGATCATAGACACGCGCGGGGATTGGCCTAGAGAAAACGTCGACTTAGAAGCGTTGCGGAAAACGTATTACTTTAATACGTTCGAAGATGTGGAACAGTATTGGAAAGATGTGTACGAGATCAGTGTTAATACGACCATCAAGTTGGAACCGAGTCAACGCTCCAGAAAACAACCGTTCTACGTTCCAAGGCTAAAGGAAGAAGTCAGTTCAAACGACAACGGCCAATGCTACGGAAACGGCCTCGGACCCTGCGGATTTGATTCGACGTTCTTCTTGGACTTACCCAAGTTATGGGTCATGAGCCACACGAAGATGAAGCATCACGCGCTGTTTAAAAAACCAGTGATCAAAGCCCCAAAGAGAAGGAAACCGGGCAAACCAAAGAAACCCAAAGCTACCACCAGGAAAAGACGTACCGTTAAACCTCCTTCTGATAAAAAGACGAAGAGGTCTAGGCCTCCGACTAGCTCAATCCCGAAGTGGACCAAAGATGAGGATAGAATAATAATGCTGTGCAAAACGGCTATAACCGTACTCAGCCCGACAGCACATACCGGATGCCTCAAGCTCAGGAACCTAGTGGCGAAAGACATCCTCTCAATGGGCGATACGAAGAAAACAGCAACCAACTGCCACAAAAGAGCAGCCTTCCTCGAGTCGAACACGACGTTTGCATACGAAAAAGACTGTCTCATTAATGAACTGAGACGTTACCCTAACATCCTGAGACGATACGAAGGCATCTTCAAAACGTTAAGGCTGCAATACTGCGGACAAATCTCGAAGGTCATAGTAACGGCACGACTCCCCATGTTGGAGCTCGTATATTTATTGCTGCAGATGATAAGAAGCGACAACTTCAACAAGAGGACGGAATGCGTCGCTTTGAATTTGGAGGATTTCTACAACAACTTCACGATATGCCCTTCAACCGTTAACAGGAACTTCAACTCGTATAAAACTCCGATTGAATCCGGGCCGGTGTTAGCTGCGATCAAGGAGGGGATCATCATAGCTGTCATGACGACTTACCGCGTCAGTCAATCACCGGAGACAGCCAAGAAGATCCACGGAATGTTCAGCGTATATCCTGAGCAGAACTTGCGTCCAGCTATCGAGCAGCTGCGCAAAGCCGGCGCTGTGGCAGCCAGAGAGAAAACCATGAACAATGCTATACACAAGTTCCACTTCCAAGACATTGCCCAGTCTTCCTACAAGCTTTCAACCAACTACACGCGGCACTGGATCTGCAGGATGAACGCCGAATTCGGGGACAACTTGATGTTCAGTCTCGACGATGATGTCCCAAAGAATGACTTAAAGGGAACTCCAGAACTAAACTGCTTGCTGTTCGAATCTCAAGCTTGCGATGTTCTTCACTTCAAATGCGTGTCAGTTCCTACCATTACTGGTTCTGGAGGGTCATTACTGCAGGAGGAACAGCTGTCGGTGTCAGAAATGATCATGCGCTACAAGATAAAGCCGGGGGTGGTCGATTGCAGATACAAAAAGAAAATCAACAAGTTTCCAGATTTGTTTAAAGATTTGGAGTACGAAAATGCTTTGGAAGCTTTGCTACGGTAATTATTAATTGTCTAATTTTCCATGCCGGAGTGGGACTGATAGAAAAACATAGAATGTTTCAGCCGCTTCCCTTCCCGGGCAACTTGTAGGAATTAGTAGAGGGAGATGATGATATCGATCGGTGTTACGTTCTTTCTTTGTTAAATGGCTCTCAAACCCATCCGTGCTGTACTGGGAGTGATAGAAAAACGTAGAATTTGCCAGCTGCATCATGCATTAGGTGGTTTACGCTGTGTCTGCCTACTTCATTAGTGCGTGATTTTATGTATGTATGTACGTGTCGTTGACGTTCTGGCTATGGCTACCCCGTAATACTAAACAGTTATAAAAATTACCGCTTGTTAAACACCTTAATGTATTTTTTAGGCAAGCACAACTGCATGAACCGCCTGAAAACCTTGATGATGAACACAGAATTATACCAGAAAACACCGATGATAAAGACAAAATTATTACTTACTTGGGAAGTAAGAAAAAGGATGGTTGTTCCTTTGAAGAGCTACAGGTGCGTAAATCACGACTTTTTCAATATTTTTAAGGCATGTAAAAATGCTGGACTGGGAGCGATAGAAAAACATAGAATGTACCAGCCACGTACCAGCTGCATCTCCTCCCGGGCATGCTGTAAAAATCAGCTAAGGGATTCAAGGGTTTCAGTACATTGTGTAATTTATAGGCGATGGGCTGACAACCTGTTACTACAGCAATATACAGATATATCTAAACAACTCTCATAATTTGTCAGACGTGGCCAAACGACATTGGTTTGGGTCGTTGACGCTCTACCTTCCCCATTAGAGTTACAGGTGTGATAGTATGTATGTAACAATGCCTAATGTTAATGATAATATTTTTTACAAACATTAAAATAAAGAGGTCAAAAGTTTTCGAATCCCATCTGAGTGAAAATTTTACCATCACTATTTTCATGTTGTTTGTATTTTGTAAATTTATACCTATTTTCTTTCCACAGATTGCGACAGTTTTAGACAAAGAAACTCTAATATCTCTCCTGGAAACCCTAGAGTCACAGAACATAGTCAAACGGCTGGGCTACTTCGAAAACCTTATCGTGCTCACAAAATACGCCAAACCCTGGGCTCTTCCTGTCAAAGACAAGCAAGTCATACCAACGCCTTGGCTGACTTTAGACTTTGATATTCGAAACGATGTCTTCTTAAAATGGGCAGGAATTATAGTCAACAAAGTATTTACTAAACCTGGCTGTTCAATAGGGTATTTAGCAGATGAATGCGAGTTCCTAACCACCCGATCAGCTCAAGACATTTGCACAGTTCTGGAGAAGTGCAAATGTGTTGTACTGAAATGTGTGAACGCTTCGGAGCCAGATCTGTTTTCCGAAGACGTTATCCCTGAATGCGAAGATTTCAACCCTTACGCGGCAGTGGATAATATTCTGGTGTTTCCAGTCAAAAATATACTTACGAGATACTCATACCTTAGGAAGAAGATGTTTGATGACGAATATTATTTTGAGAAGACGTAATCTAACTAGTAATAAGTAGTCGTGTTAGCTATTTTTAATAAACCGTTAATTTTGAAATCTGTTTTTTTTTTTCGACTAGCCACTGGATTAATTTCCATGGTCGATTGGATAGGTCTGAGGTTCGGGCTCTTATTCGCAATGCCTGGGTTCGATTCCCACAAAGTTGATGTTTTTGACAAACATTTATCACTTAGTCATAGGATTTCGTGCTATAGAGGGCACGTTAACTCGTCACGGTAACAGCTAAGCTAATAAGCCTCTGACATGGCTTTTGTAACTATATCAAATCCAGCGACCGGGACCGAATTCAGGGGGAAATCGATAGAGTAGATGGAATGGAACACAGTAATGCCATGGTATGGGATGCCCTTCGTCTCAGCATATTTGGTTCAGCGTCAGCCAACAAGCCAGCATTTTTTCATATTTTCCCTTTTTTTCCATGTATTTTTCACAGACGCCACCGCCATCTCGTAGCATAGCTCAAAACTATCGTAACTTTTAGCGCCATCTATCAAACAAATTACGTAAACCGTTTAAAAAAAATAAGCAAACACGACAATCCAAAAAGAGATAGCGCTCTACATATTTTCGTGCATCACACTACTCTTAAATTCCAATAGCTCTAAATACGTGCAAAACAAGCGCATCAAGAAGTTCGATCGATTGTCAGCTATTTTTGTCTTTGATATTTTTTTTTCTATAGCAACACTGGCAGCAAATGATTGAAGTGAAGTGAGTGGAAGAAGTAGGGCAATCAAAAGTTCGCCATTTTTACTTTTAGTGAAGGGAGATTTTATATTTTGTCAGGCTGGAGGACGAGGATAATTTTCTAAGTGTGTCATTGTATTTAGTTTCCCGTAGCAAGGACTATTATTTGTGAAAATCTTAGTATAATAGTGTGGTTTTATTTATTACTAACGTTTTGTATGTAGTGCTACTTCCCGTCGTAAGATTGCTCGTTGGTGTGTCGCTTTAGCTAATTCGATGGCTATGATATCGGAATTGTAATCTAACGTGCCGCTTTGACATCGTGCACCCGGGATAATATCGAGCGAGTGAGGCGACGCCGTTAGAATGAGCAGGCCTCAGGGCGGACGGATCCAAGTCCCGGATGACCTTAGAGAGATCTTACTGGAATTCACCATAAGCTACCTCCTGGAGCAGCCCGGCGACGTGATAAACTACGCGGTTGAGTTCTTCACGCGGTTACAGAACAACAGGACCACGACGATCGTGCGGGGGCCCGCCGCCGGCACGCCTGATGAGTCCATAATATCAGACGAAGAAGGTACTCTATCCCTCTTTTCTACACACTCAGTAGTCGCAGAAACGTTGTCGGGACGAGGTGAGCCGGTTAGGGCCGCGCCAATGCAGTAGGACCATTCATTTCCATTTGAATGAACTGAATACTTAATGCGCCTAGTTTACAGTCCATTACTACACAAGTGACAAGTTACATGACATTGTGTGGTGTCCACACATTGCTTGCACTGGCGTTGATGCCAAAAATTTACAATATTCATATAACTCATACCAGTGACTATAATCAGTTATTTATTTGGTTTTACTGACCTTGTACAAGCTTAACTTTAATGAGCTTAGATAAATGAGTTTTAACTGCTCAATAATTCAATTTATTGGATTCAAAAATAGTTTCAATTTGAGTAACTTAGTCACTAACTTGCAATCAATAATACTTAAAGCAAATACCTGGGAATTGTTTAAAAGACCCCTCTGTCACTATGTAGCTACCACACATCCTCATTATAAACCGTACATGACTAGATAACCAGTGTTTGTCCTGTAGAAGTAGCCGCTAGCCTCTTTATTTGATTCTTTAGTTCAGTAGTCAATTGTCTTACTCGTATGATACTTGTGAACACTGTCATCATCTTATATTTAGAACTTGTTGCTTTTATTATACGGACTTGAATAAAAATATATTTATAAATACACTCTTATAGATCTTACCGTTGTGATCATTACGTCCAATGCTGGCAATCTGCCATAGAAAACCAATGATATAACTTTATACAAAATTTTTGGGAAAGCCAGTTGCCAAGTAATAAATAAAAGACAGGGCATTATGTTTGTTGACACAGTTTTACTTTCTTGTAGAAGCTAGTTGAATCAGTAACATAAATCAGATTTTCTTAATTAAATAGAAATAAAAACAGTATGTTAATACAGTCTTAGAAATTTAATTAAATCATTGACTATCTTTATCACCCACTAAATTCCGAAATGACCACTAAATCAGTTTAATTGATACTATAAAATCCAGCGGTGCTGAACAATGCATTCTACCTGGAGTTTGCTGCTAGTTTGGCACAAGTTTGTTAAAGCAGATATTGAAATAATAACATTTTGATGAGTTTTTGAAAACAACTAACAAAAAAGCCTCACCAACTAATACAGGGAGTGAAAATTTTTCTGACCAAACATTAGGGTGAACCTGTACATGAAACTGAACAAGTTTCCTGGAGGAACATAGGTTGACATATGAAAAAAAATATAGTTGTTCCATACAAAAGGTGTCAGTGGCTCAAGTCATTTTGTATGGGAGGGCCAATTTATTTATTTTTCATATTTGGCCAATGTTCCTTGGGAAAGTCGTTCAATTTCATGGGTAGATTCGCACCCTAAAGTTCGGTCACCTAATTTTTTACTCCCGGTATTACAAGTGAATCTGTATGGTGAGGCATAAATCCTCAGTGTTTACTACACGCTCAACCCATTTGTGTGTTTGTTTTTTAACGCTTTGAACTTTGGTTGATGAGACTGGCTTGTTTTTCTACACGGCTGACTTTAATGCCATGAACCAAACCAGATGTTGGTTTTTTTTCTGGTACGTTACATAAAATTTACCTGCCCCGTGTAATGGTAGGTCATATGTATCTGTACAATGAGAAGTACAGGTGCTAACTAGACCTTGAGTTATATTTGCGTAAGAGAGATATTTCTACTCTATTGTTAGGTTAAGTATGTATGTAGTGCGAACAAGACCATTAAAGATGGCATTAACTTTAATGAGTCACATGGAAAAATACATGATTTTCGAGAATTTACAGCATATTTACGTAGTTGTAGCCTATGTTCTTGTAGTTAAAAGAAAGTGATGTCATCATGTATGTGATTAACTTATAAATATCTAATGCAGCTTACTAGATTAGCATGAAAACTGTTGACAACTATATTAGTAGTCTTATAAAGTCATTTACACAGATATTTACATGGTTGTTTCACATCAATTTGTTTACAATTAAAATCACAGAAACTGATTCATGAGGGATGACGAAGACGCTCATTTTTCGCATACTTCAAGTATGATTATTTCTTAATATTCTTTATCATATCATTATTGTATCTAATCTTTGTGAGCCGAGTGGTTGTTGAACCCAATCTCTTAAATCTAAGGATTTACATTAAAAGTTGCTCATTCCAATTTGAATCTTATAAACTTCATAACTTAAAAAAATATTAGAGATTTATAGGAATAGTCTCAGCTCCAAAGTAAATATTTATGTAAAAATAACTTTTAAATCAGAATTCATTATAGCAACTGAGAATTTTGCATAAAGTTAGTCAGTCATATCATATTACTCTGACTAGAACTAAAGACTGCAAAAGAGGTTTTTATAAAGAAGAGCTGATAGGACCATAAAGTTTAATTTATAAGAGAGAATCTGGTTCTATCTGCCTTGAAAAATATCACACTATGCTCAAGTTTTACGATATAGCTACAGCTTCTTTAAGTTTTTGCACTTCCCTGTAAATTAGGTGGGGTACTAGCCCATGACAACTTTTAAAATATTAGAAAATCGTAAAATTAACTGATTTTTATTATTAACAGCTTTGTCTATACCTGCTCCGTTTATAAATTTATCCCAGAATAGAGCAGGTAGGCTTACAAGAAGAGAGATCAATGTTAATCGTGTAATTTCTCAATAGCACGATTATTAGTTTACATCTGTTCAATCACAGGAACAGGTTACGCAAGGTCGACAGCCATTGGCTCTACTTATTACAGATTAATGTATCTACTGTCCTACTTAGAGAAGGCAAACTGCAAACACTTTGTGACGTCTAGGCTTTAGCAAGAATTGGCCGTAGTTACACGTAAAAGTGTTTTTTGGCAGACGATTGTGGAATTTTACTCAGCTTAGTAGTTTTACACATTTGTTTAAATATGAAAAATCCAAGAAAATTTGCCGTAGCCAAGTTTGCACTTGCAACAAGGTTTTTTACTATTGCAACTGTCTTTATCATGCTAACTGTGCTATTAGTCAGTTTAAAAACTGACTGGTTCTTCGGGTCGTCGTACGGCGAGGTCGACTCGAAAAACACACTTGGTAAAGAACTCTGTTTACGACCGAGAATATTCCCGAAAATAATTTCCTCTCATTTTAGCCTAAGAGTAGATCGTAATAGTAATTTGTAATGTCGTTTGACCTCCCTGGTTTGCACCTACGCGCGAACCAGTCATGACAATGGTAGATTAGCGAGAGTGCGCGACACGCGTGCGCAGACGCACGTTTCAACGGAAAGAATCGACGCAAACGCGCTACCAGCGTACTCCAGATCATTGAGAAAATTATTCGCGACAACATACCTGCTCTCTTTTCTTCAAATTGAACACAAGGTTATTCACAAAAATATAAGATCACATGACTAGAACATGGAATATGTCTATCGCCGGCTCGTATGAATCTGTAGAATAGGGTTTATTTACTTAGTACACGTTTAGGCCGTTAACCGATGACGTCAGATACATAGTACTATTTTTCGCAGCAGTATGCTATTTAATTAAAAGACAAAGCGGGTAGTAACAACACACTTGTTGCATTTCCCATGATACGTCACGCAACTGATTATGTAGGTTTTTTTTCCGTAATCACTACAGATGTTTTATTTTATCTAACGACTACAGGTTTAGCTATACTTGTGTATGTAAATATACCTAGACGCACTTACGTGAGCGCAACTTAGTAATTCTGTAGTTACGCACACAGGGCGCGTGTTTGTACGCACAATAATAGTTCTTTTATCTCACGACGACTGCCACTCGGCCATACTTGTGTTTTGGTTGTGCGTATAGACACGCGCCCTTGTGTGCGTAACTACAGGTAACGACTCACGCATACTAAAGCAATGTGCGTACGTCTCTAGGTACATCTACACACACAAGTATGTTCGAGCGGCAGTCGTGAGATAAAACAACTGTACAAGTTTAGGGCTAAGCTGCAGTCGAACTCAGGATCGTTTTTTTTCTTATTTAACGATAAAACAACTATGGCAACTTCTAACATGTAATTTCCACGTCCAGAGCCGCCGGTGGCGCGCTTCAACAACCGGCGCAAGTCGGTGTTCGCGGAGACGTATGACCCCGAGGAGGATGACTCGGACGAGGGGGCGCCAGTCGTGTTCCCCAAGTCGGACGCGCAACGCACCAGGCTCGCGGAAGCGGTCCGCAGCATCCTGCTGTTCCGCTCCCTCGACGCGCAGCAGATGCAGCAGGTGAGTGCAGGAGATGGTGGTGGGCAAGGGCGTGGATTCTGTTTAGAGACAGCAGGGCTAAGATACGCACAAATGCAGGGCGCGCCATCAGGCCACGTGCCTACATCCAGTCCAGGGCGTTCCAGGCCCCCAAATTCAGGCATAAGTCTCGCCCGTTTTGATTGTTTTCGACTTCAGCCTAGGGCGGGGCATCCAGCGAAACTTGACCTCAGGTCAGGCTCCTGCACGCGTGACAAGCCTTTTTCAGAGTTATCAGACCGATAAGTTACTTGTTTACACTGTATTCCATAGTAATACTCTAACTACTCTACCTAAAGCAAAATTAGCACCTGTAAACTATCTTACGCGACCATTCGTGTCGGTATTACATGATCGCCAAAACATTTATGTAACATTCATGTTCAGTTCTACAAAGTCGAAAAACTTATGAACATGTGTTTTCAAAGGCCGTTTGAACTACATATCTTATATGAACATCTGGCTTATTATATTCATACCACAATACTATACCCAAACTGAACTATAAATGTATAAAACATATGGGTGGAGTAAAAACAAATATGTAGCTATAACCAGATATCCATTAATTTGATAGTAATCAAATTGTTCTCCCATCCCAACGATCGACAGGCTGACTGATTACAATTTTACAAGAATAATTCGACATACATTACGTAGCTGAGATGCAAATGTTATTCCAGGAAGGTTACCAGCTACGCAATGTATCTCGAATTGTCATTGTAATTTTAACTGTAACAGACCCCTGAGAAAAATCAGGCACAGAATCGACTATTAACATAAACAACCAAAAGCATGTAACGTTACACATTTCGGACAATTAAGTGACCAGCCTGCAATGTCCTAACTAAGATAGAAACAATAACTTAGTTACTTCACTGTCCCTACTGGTTATCGAACCCATGACCTCCTTATCGAGAGCCCAGGGTTTATACAACTAGACCACGGAGGCAGTTTCAGTCGACTATTATACCATTAAAGCGTCGTCGTATCGCTAAAACAGGACGTTTAATCAATTATCTGTGCTCTTACGTCCGGCGAAGCTCTTTACCAGAAGAGTATATGGGGACATTAAAAGGACAGTTTATTTTCGTTGCCGAGATTGAAGTTCAAATAAACAACACATTTTTAAAGGATTTTAAACACGGGACACATTTTTAGAGATAGTAAATATTTTATGTAAAAACAATATCTTATCTTATCTTATGTAGCCGTTAAGTGTCCCACTGCTGGGCAAAGGCCTCTATAACAATAAATAAATAAAAAAGATATTAGAGCTATAATTTTAACGTTCGTCGAAACAACAACTCACACGACAGAAGAAGTGCTCCAGGGCATTTCCTTTTCTGTAAATATACCTGTTTTCTTAGTTAGACATACTATTGTTTAATAAATGATTTGGATAAACATTGTTGATTAACTCATCGATTCAATTAGCTCTCGATAGTTTCGTTAACAAATTCAATTATCAATTTTCAGTGAATCAATAGTTTACTTACTCTCTGCCTCTGTTCTGTTGTCTAGTATTCTGAGCATAGGGCCTTAGATCCGGTCGTGAATTCGACACTATGTAGAAATTAGCACTGAGTATTTTTCCCAGTTGGTTAGGACAGGACAATGCAATCTAACGATTCACATAAAATAATAGAAACAATAACTCAGAGTCGTGTATCAAAGCCACTGCCTCTGGGTCGAGAGCCCAGCGTTTTTGTCACTGTACCACTGAGGTGGTTTCAGTCCACCGTTTACTGAAATACCTATACTATCATACTAGTGACTAAATCACTGGCATTTTTACCTGGTATAAATGCAACTTTTAAGTACCACTTTTTTATACAGGTGCTGGATGCGATGTTCGAAAAGCGGGCCGAGCCTGGAGAGTACATAATCCGGCAGGGCGACGACGGTGACAACTTCTACGTCATCGAGAACGGCATCTTTGACGTGCTGGTCACTGGAGACGATGGCATCGAGAAGGTAACGTTTTACTTCATCATCTAGGACACTCTACTGCTACATATAAGCTTCCTAAGACCAGTGTTGGAGCCTGGAGAGTACATAATCCGGCAGGGCGACGACGGTGACAACTTCTACGTCATCGAGAACGGCATCTTTGACGTGCTGGTCACTGGAGACGATGGCATCGAGAAGGTAACGTTCTACTTCATCATCTAGGACACTCTACTGCTACATATAAGCTTCCTAAGACCAGTCTTGGAGCCTGGAGAGTACATAATCCGGCAGGGCGACGACGGTGACAACTTCTACGTCATCGAGAACGGCATCTTCGACGTGCTGGTCACCGCAGACGATGGCATCGAGAAGGTAAACTGCTTCTTATTATTACTTTTTCAAGAATTTTGAATTTAGAAAAGAAAGGAAAAGCCTCGGCCATGAAATCGGGGATATCCTGAGAAAGGTCCAGTTAGGTTTGAATAGGAGTAACCTAAACCGACGAGGAAGTTTTTCTCTTGCTCACTTTTAGTGATCAAAGAGATTTGTAGAGTTATCTTATCATTATCAGCATCATAATGTCTACTAATCCACCAGATATAGGCCTCGGTCATAGACTTCCAAAGGACCGAGCCGTCCAACAGCTGCGGAAACCATAAAACGTCTGAAATCTTGAAAATTACATATTTTGAACTTTGTCATCATTCCACATTTTATTTTACGAGTCCATAACACCCAATTTAACTTTATAGGCTCGATGACTGTTCGCACATCTTAAATTATATGTTGTACGACTATAAGAGAGGCCTTTATCCACCATCGTGACAGCATTTGACCTTCCTTAGCAGGTAAATAGATGGTAAATGCCGGTTGAGGTGTCTATAAAGCGACACACATTTATTTACTACCTTGGCCTTAAACATGCACTGCATGACAGCGGCTGATAAACACATTATAGTATTCGCTAAGTGCGTTAGGCCTGAATGTATTTTTATGGTAATTTCAAATAGAAATATCGAGAAGAATAATTGCCTTCACGTCCACGTCTGCCGAATATAGAGGGCAATTTTAGGTTGTTATGTGAATCGCTATAGTGACAGGTTGTCAGCCCATCGCCTAAATCACAATACAATCCCTTTTGTTGACTTCTACCACAGAAAATTAGAACCCGCCGCGCTTCTAAGTAATCTGTGCTTCTACAGCATGCCCAGGAGGAAGACCAACTGGAACATTCTATGTTTTTCTATCGCTCCCAGTCCAGCATGGCTGTAAATACATACTACTAATACGTACAATACATACCCACTTTAACTTCAGTGTTCTCTAATAAGTTCGTCTAGTCACAATCACAATCGGCAAACCAGACTTGTGTATTGTAAAGTTGTGCTTGTGACTTGTCCTAGTAATACAATATAGAGTTTGATACCTAATTCTTAAAGGATTGAAATAAAGTGTAATGTTTTTGTAAATAAACAAAAGGGATTAATAGAAATTAACTTAGTGCATAAAAGATATCACGAAATATAATTAGTTTTTCATGTTTATGTTCAAACCGCGTAACGTAAATAGATCGATCATTGGCATTGAGGAAGAACAATGACTGATTTAGATCTCGAGACTGATACAGAAATAGATGAATTGTAAGTACAAATCGCATCACGGTCGTGAGAAATCTCGTGGTAATATAATAATAAACTTATAACGGTTCAGTTTATTATAGCCCAGAGATTTATATTTTTATTTTCTTCCACGCTGCTGGACTGAGAGCGATAAAACATCCAGCTGCTTTTCTTCCCGGGCATGCTGTAGAAATCAGTAGAGGGAGGAAAAAGGCTGACAACCTGTTATGTCTATGTATTTGTATGTCGCAAGACTAAACATGGAGGACTCTCAATTAACACTATATCTTACTGTATCTTAAATTTACTCATGTTTTACAAATAAATTATCTTTATCTTGTTACTAAGGACTTGATACAATTTCCATCTGAATTACCCTCGAACCCTCGATATACCTATATGTTAGTCGCGGCGAAAACGCATTTTACTAGACTATTACGCCCTGCTTACCCCTTAAGGGATATATACCCGACTTTAACTATTTATGAACAAAATATAAAAATCTTACTGCAGAAGGATGAATGTACGAGGTTGTACGTAAAATTTGGCAAAAAGTCAAAAGAAACTTTAACAATTTTATAAATTTTGTGTAAACTAAACTCTAATTCTTCTAACATTTAGAAATAGTAAGAGAATAAGTTTCATTATAAATTGGCATCATAAAGATATTGTCGAGACATTTAATCCCACGCACCAAAGAGACCGTAACATCATCGAGATTGGAAAAAATTAAGAGATCCAATTATTTCTGACGTCTTTTTACGCTAATTAACTATTATTGTTTTCTTTAATCTTGAATTCCCAAAGACAAATCCCAAGGACTGAAAATCCTTAAACAAATCCTACACAAACTAAATACTTTATGGAGGCGGTAATTATTTCATGTTATTTCTTGGATCAACGCTAATTAGTTTCCACAAACTGAGAGGCCAATGTACTCGCTAAAATAAACAATGTTGACTATAAACTCTGTATTGTTGTCGAGACAAAAAAGAAAGCAGTTCGTCTTTCTTTATTTAAAAATTGAGACTAAATAAAATTAATCCTATTATGAAAAACAATAAAAAAATAAGCATAAACAATCTCATGAATATCTGTTACAAAAAGAACTGTTTTAACAAGTTTTTTTTTCTATACGTCTGGTGGTAATATTCATCCGCGCGTTTTCACGGCTGGAACTGGACTCGTTTGGCAAGCGTGTTTTACGCAAAATCAATACAAGACTTCACATTCCACTGCACTCCCTATACCACACTTGTTCCAAGTAGTTATAATAACAGGCTACTATGGACATAACATAGAGGTACGACCACGAAATAAGCCAAACATGAAATTTTATAGTGATACAATATTTGCGATGGGACATATCAAAGAAACTAGTTTACGATAATTTAAAATTGTATTACATAATTTATTGACCACTAAATGCTAGTATACTATTAAAGCTTTCTTGACTGATAATAATTTAAGTAATTTAAAATAATAACTTTATGAAAATTATAGATATTGACATGTCAAATATAATTTGTAAAATGTTTGTATTGCATGCTGATATTAGCAAGTTTTCAGTGGAACTGACATTTCACCCATAACAACTTATGTACTTACCTGTAAACTGCAATAAATAATTTTGAATTTTGAAATTTTGACAGTTTAGACGGATACAAAACAGGAGTTTTATTTTTGAATCACTCGAACTCTAATGCGCTACGAAAGGGTCACTTTCGCATACGATTTTCATACAATTTGCCATGCGAATGTTCGTCTTTCGTATGCGGATTCGATTCGAGTAATTCAAAAATACGACTCCAGGCTATTGCCCAGTACAGTATAATGATGTAATAAAATTAATTAAATAAATAAAATACTTTCGGAAGTTTATGATAGAATTAGAACGCGGTTAGTGAAGCTATTTCCTGTTCTAATAGTTCCAGTTTTCATTAATAGTTTCGTAGAGAGTTAGGTTTACGTCTCTACGTAGAAACACATGTCATACACATACTGTAGAAAGTTCAAGTTGAAAATTGGAATATTGCTTCGGACTGGACAGTAATATGCACACAACTGTAGTCTGTAGTCTATAGTTAGAATCAGCGTGAATAAGTGATTAACTAAATTATTATTGTCGCTTTTAAATCAGTGGTTGGGAAAGGAGGGCTAGTAACTTATCGACTGGGACATCAATATTGAAAGGGCTCTATGAGCTGATTCCTAAAATATACTACACTATTACATTACAGCTAGCTGTTTTGGATAAAATATAACATCTTTTTAGAAGCGAACTATCTTTTTGGGCTCTTCCTGATAGGAAACGGTTGATTTTTTTTAACGCCAAATGACTCGTTACGTTACATACCTACTCTTAATTTTACGTAATTTAAAATGAGTACAGTCGAGGCCGGAATAGCATACCTATAGCCTCGTTTAATTTGGAAAGCCTGGACTCTGTTCCGGCCTTCCAATTTTACTCGACCTTTTAGACCTTTACGGTAATTCAAACCTTCTCTTCCACCAGGTGGTGCACACATACGAAGGCTCCGGCTCGTTCGGAGAGCTGGCCCTCATGTACAACATGCCCCGCGCGGCGTCAGTGCGCGCTCAGACGCCCGGAGCTCTGTGGGCCATGGACCGCCACACCTTCCGCCGCATCCTGCTCAAGAGCGCCTTCAAGAAGCGCAAGCTGTACGAGGAGCTGCTGGACAAGGTGCCCATGCTCAAGGCGCTGCAGGTATGTGCTAGTTTATAGATCAAGCTATTCAAACGCTGCATTATATAGTAACATGGTCTTATCTTCGTTGGATCCTGCAGAAAGAGCTGTAGGTTTGTGCCGTCTACACTTAGATTGCAAGTCAAGCGTTAATAAAGATGAATAACCTCATATTCGATCTGATCTTGCTGATAGCGCAGTTATGTCGTTAATTATGCTGAATGGACTCTGATCGATCTTGCTAAAAGCTCAGTTATGTGCCTTTTTGTCAGATCACGCCACTTCTTTTTAGGGTTCCGTAGTCCATTAGGAACCCTTATCATTTTTTGTTCTTTAGGTACAAGTGTTTGGGAACAAGCTTGAGTTTAAGTATGACTAGTCCATAGATTGAAGGTAAACCCATAACTAGCACTACTGTTTAACTTAAATCCTAAATCTGCATGAGTCTGCATAAATTATCCTAGTGAAAAAAAAAAAAGTTACAAACTACGTTCATAGATTGTCTGATCACACGAAAACTTAAAACATCACGTTTATTGAGCTCAGGTTTTTTTCTCTAAACCGAAGCAATATAAAACTGCTAAGTCCCAATACGACAACTCTATTCATGAGTCTCTTAAGGCATGACTATCCAATTATACCTTTAAAAGACCGGTATACATTGCCCTTGTCACACCATAAAACTAAGAAATAGTTGTATTGAGATGTTTGACCACCTTACCTTTAACTTAAACCAATTTGACCTAGAAGTAGGAGTATTTATTCCCTTATGTAGGACAGGTCGTCAAGTTGTCTCTAAGAAACCTCTTTCGCAATTTTGAAAACGTCTACGCTATAACGGCTGGACCAATATTGATGGAACATCGTGTACAGATCGATTTTGAACAGAACAGGAGTCAAATTAGTAGTAAAACTATTTTTTTTCTTCATATTTTGACCACACCTCAATGTTTGGTTAGTTGACTTTTTAGTCCCCAGTATAGACTACTTTTTACCGCGGGAATATACAGATGCACTTAGGAAAAAACGCAATACTCCGCCGATGAATCCGCAGGGCGAAATACAAATGTGTTTACCTAGTTTTAAACAGAATACCAGCCTGAAAAAAATCAGGCTAGGTCGAGAGAGGTCAACAAACTTAACATTTCACGTAGAGAATTCTTTCAGGTCGTTGAACTTGAAAAGTATTTGAGCTATTACAGTACGAAGTTTAACTACTATTACTATTTTATATTACGTTCTTTCTTTTCTTTGAACTTTCGGCAAGAGTTTGAGGCCCGTTTTATAAAACTAGCATGCGAGCACAGTTCGATGTACATTTCAAAGGCAACGGTTAAGATTATTAATCTTCCTAGTGCTTGTATTTTAATGTTATATTATCCATACTGTAATGGAAGGGCTAGTTAAACATAGAATTTGCCAGCTGCTTCTCTTCTTAAGCTTTCTGTAAAAAACAACAATGAGATTCGACGGTCACAGTGTATTATAGTATAGGTGATGGGCTGACTACCGATATCGATACACAAATTGCACTCTACAACGTGTAACATAAAGGGTATATGCATCGTGAAGTGTGTGAATCTACCCATGAAACTGAACAACTTTCCCTAAGGAACATAGGTCGAAAAACGAAAAAAAAAAATTACCTTCCATACAGAGTGCATCAGCTGATAGCGCATTTAGTATGGGCAGTCAATTTTTTTTTTTTCGTATTTCGACCTATGTTCCTTAGGGAAAGTTGTTCAGTTTCATGGGTAGATTCACACATTTCACGATGCATATACCCTTTATGTTACACGTTATATAATTGTCAGACGTGGCGAAAATGCCTCCTACTAGTCGTTTTAAGCTCTGCCTCGGGCTAAAGATTGTATGTATTAATGGTATGTAGTTTTTTTGAAATGATCCCCTGGCGTCGAGTCGTCGAGTCAGTAATATTTAGGACGTATTCACGCTCAGTTTAGTTATCTACATGTTTTGGCAGTAGTAATGAATCGCTGCCAAGTTTGCGTACGCATGTTTCGTCCATAAACAATATTTACGGCGCGAGCCTCCGACAAGGACAATCAGCAACTTTTTATGAAATGTCAAAAACGATTTTTTGTATTAAAATACAGGCTTGTGACGTCACTGCTTGTAAATATTGACTACTCAAATCAATAACTTCTATATTTTTAACTTGATTATTAAATCGAAATATGCATTTATTTTTAAATGATGAATGAGATCCACAGTATTTTAGCCATTAGTATTAAGGTATAAACGTTTTGAATTTTTTTAGCCACCCAGTCAACATGCCTATTTAACTATTTGGTCTTTATGAAATTGTTTTCTCTACTGTGGCATATTTTTAAAACCATTTTACTAACAGTTTCTTTCGTCTTAATTATACCGTCCGTCTGCAACCCCTTTGCAAATTAATTCAATTTAGACACTTGCCAGAGTTTTAAAACTCCAAATGTGTCTTTAATTATCTTTCTTATCATACGATGATAAGACCGAATACACTATCTAAACTAGAAACAACGTCA